>OY720430.1:109472800-109477800 GCA_963082735.1 Pocota personata
AGGTTACTTCTTATCTCTTCTCTATCCATATTTGGTTTATTTTCTGTGTTCCTTCACATAGTTGTTTTGTTGGTCAGCGAGTGGTATTGTATTTCCCACTTACCCTGCATTTCTGTCGAGCATTCCTCTATCCGCCACCTAAGGACGCGCCCTCTAGGGGAAAACAACAAACCCCCGAGGGAATAATAATAATAATAATAATAATAATAATAATAATAATAATATAATAATAATAATAATAATAATAATAATAATAATAATAATAATAATAATAATAATAATAATAATAATAATAATAATAATAATAATAATAATAATAATAATAATAATAATAATAATAATAATAATAATAATAATAATAATAATAATAATAATAATAATAATAATAATAATAATAATAATAATAATAATAGTAATAATAATAATAATAATAATAATAATAATAATAATAATAATAATAATAATAATAATAATAATAATAATAATAATAATAATAATAATAATAATAATAATAATAATAATAATAATAATAATAATAATAATAATAATAATAATAATAATAATAATAATAATAATAATAATAATAATAATAATAATAATAATAATAATAATAATAATAATAATAATAATAATAATAATAATAATAATAATAATAATAATAATAATAATAATAATAATAATAATAATAATAATAATAATAATAATAATAATAATAATAATAATAATAATAATAATAATAATAATAATAATAATAATAATAATAATAATAATAATAATAATAATAATAATAATAATAATAATAATAATAATAATAATAATAATAATAATAATAATAATAATAATAATAATAATAATAATAATAATAATAATAATAATAATAATAATAATAATAATAATAATAATAATAATAATAATAATAATAATAATAATAATAATAATAATAATAATAATAATAATAATAATAATAATAATAATAATAATAATAATAATAACAATAATAATAATAATAATAATAATAATAATAATAATAATAATAATAATAATAATAATAATAATAATAATAATAATAATAATAATAATAATAATAATAATAATAATAATAATAATAATAATAATAATAATAATAATAATAATAATAATAATAATAATAATAATAATAATAATAATAATAATAATAATAATAATAATAATAATAATAATAATAATAATAATAATAATAATAATAATAATAATAATAATAATAATAATAATAATAATAATAATAATAATATAATAATAATAATAATAATAATAATAATAATAATAATAATAATAATAATAATAATAATAATAATAATAATAATAATAATAATAATAATAATAATAATAATAATAATAATAATAATAATAATAATAATAATAATAATAATAATAATAATAATAATAATAATAATAATAATAATAATAATAATAATAATAATAATAATAATAATAATAATAATAATAATAATAATAATAATAATAATAATAATAATAATAATAATAATAATAATAATAATAATAATAATAATAATAATAATAATAATAATAATAATAATAATAATAATAATAATAATAATAATAATAATAATAATAATAATAATAATAATAATAATAATAATAATAATAATAATAATAATAATAATAATAATAATAATAATAATAATAATAATAATAATAATAATAATAATAATAATAATAATAATAATAATAATAATAATAATAATAATAATAATAATAATAATAATAATAATAATAATAATAATAATAATAATAATAATAATAATAATAATAATAATAATAATAATAATAATAATAATAATAATAATAATAATAATAATAATAATAATAATAATAATAATAATAATAATAATAATAATAATAATAATAATAATAATAATAATAATAATAATAATAATAATAATAATAATAATAATAATAATAATAATAATAATAATAATAATAATAATAATAATAATAATAATAATAATAATAATAATAATAATAATAATAATAATAATAATAATAATAATAATAATAATAATAATAATAATAATAATAATAATAATAATAATAATAATAATAATAATAATAATAATAATAATAATAATAATAATAATAATAATAATAATAATAATAATAATAATAATAATAATAATAATAATAATAATAATAATAATAATAATAATAATAATAATAATAATAATAATAATAATAATAATAATAATAATAATAATAATAATAATAATAATAATAATAATAATAATAATAATAATAATAATAATAATAATAATAATAATAATAATAATAATAATAATAATAATAATAATAATAATAATAATAATAATAATAATAATAATAATAATAATAATAATAATAATAATAATAATAATAATAATAATAATAATAATAATAATAATAATAATAATAATAATAATAATAATAATAATAATAATAATAATAATAATAATAATAATAATAATAATAATAATAATAATAATAATAATAATAATAATAATAATAATAATAATAATAATAATAATAATAATAATAATAATAATAATAATAATAATAATAATAATAATAATAATAATAATAATAATAATAATAATAATAATAATAATAATAATAATAATAATAATAATAATAATAATAATAATAATAATAATAATAATAATAATAATAATAATAATAATAATAATAATAATAATAATAATAATAATAATAATAATAATAATAATAATAATAATAATAATAATAATAATAATAATAATAATAATAATAATAATAATAATAATAATAATAATAATAATAATAATAATAATAATAATAATAATAATAATAATAATAATAATAATAATAATAATAATAATAATAATAATAATAATAATAATAATAATAATAATAATAATAATAATAATAATAATAATAATAATAATAATAATAATAATAATAATAATAATAATAATAATAATAATAATAATAATAATAATAATAATAATAATAATAATAATAATAATAATAATAATAATAATAATAATAATAATAATAATAATAATAATAATAATAATAATAATAATAATAATAATAATAATAATAATAATAATAATAATAATAATAATAATAATAATAATAATAATAATAATAATAATAATAATAATAATAATAATAATAATAATAATAATAATAATAATAATAATAATAATAATAATAATAATAATAATAATAATAATAATAATAATAATAATAATAATAATAATAATAATAATAATAATAATAATAATAATAATAATAATAATAATAATAATAATAATAATAATAATAATAATAATAATAATAATAATAATAATAATAATAATAATAATAATAATAATAATAATAATAATAATAATAATATAATAATAATAATAATAATAATAATAATAATAATAATAATAATAATAATAATAATAATAATAATAATAATAATAATAATAATAATAATAATAATAATAATAATAATAATAATAATAATAATAATAATAATAATAATAATAATAATAATAATAATAATAATAATAATAATAATAATAATAATAATAATAATAATAATAATAATAATAATAATAATAATAATAATAATAATAATAATAATAATAATAATAATAATAATAATAATAATAATAATAATAATAATAATAATAATAATAATAATAATAATAATAATAATAATAATAATAATAATAATAATAATAATAATAATAATAATAATAATAATAATAATAATAATAATAATAATAATAATAATAATAATAATAATAATAATAATAATAATAATAATAATAATAATAATAATAATAATAATAATAATAATAATAATAATAATAATAATAATAATAATAATAATAATAATAATAATAATAATAATAATAATAATAATAATAATAATAATAATAATAATAATAATAATAATAATAATAATAATAATAATAATAATAATAATAATAATAATAATAATAATAATAATAATAATAATAATAATAATAATAATAATAATAATAATAATAATAATAATAATAATAATAATAATAATAATAATAATAATAATAATAATAATAATAATAATAATAATAATAATAATAATAATAATAATAATAATAATAATAATAATAATAATAATAATAATAATAATAATAATAATAATAATAATAATAATAATAATAATAATAATAATAATAATAATAATAATAATAATAATAATAATAATAATAATAATAATAATAATAATAATAATAATAATAATAATAATAATAATAATAATAATAATAATAATAATAATAATAATAATAATAATAATAATAATAATAATAATAATAATAATAATAATAATAATAATAATAATAATAATAATAATAATAATAATAATAATAATAATAATAATAATAATAATAATAATAATAATAATAATAATAATAATAATAATAATAATAATAATAATAATAATAATAATAATAATAATAATAATAATAATAATAATAATAATAATAATAATAATAATAATAATAATAATAATAATAATAATAATAATAATAATAATAATAATAATAATAATAATAATAATAATAATAATAATAATAATAATAATAATAATAATAATAATAATAATAATAATAATAATAATAATAATAATAATAATAATAATAATAATAATAATAATAATAATAATAATAATAATAATAATAATAATAATAATAATAATAATAATAATAATAATAATAATAATAATAATAATAATAATAATAATAATAATAATAATAATAATAATAATAATAATAATAATAATAATAATAATAATAATAATAATAATAATAATAATAATAATAATAATAATAATAATAATAATATTTAATAATAATAATAATAATAATAATAATAATAATAATAATAATAATAATAATAATAATAATAATAATAATAATAATAATAATAATAATAATAATAAT
>OY720430.1:110082800-110262800 GCA_963082735.1 Pocota personata
TCGAGGTTCGTGTCTGCGGTTTCCACAGTTCATGTCTACGAAAGAGACGGATAATATCACGGATGAGAGGGAATTATAACTGCAAGAATGATTGTCATCTTGGAATTATTACATCAGGATTTTTCTTGTTCCAGTAGTCGAAGAATTTGCTAGAAATTTCTTTCTATCAGAAACTTCTGCTATATAAGGACAGATGGCGATCGAGAGGAGGCATTGGCGAAGAGATTAGAAAAGTGATGATGTTCGAAGTTGTAATTTTGTGATAAATTGAAAGTTGAGAGTTAACAAGAAGAAGTAATTAGTTTGGATTTGTGAATTAAGTAATTGAAAGGAGATAAAGTGATTGGAGAGGAAAGAGACATTGTAAGAAAAGAATTGCGAAGAATAGTATAGTGTGAACCTGAATTGTTCTATAGACTAGAAAATAAAGAAATAAATTTCACAGAATATCGTTTTATCTACTCGAGCCGTAGCTCGCATATTACAATACGAATAAAATCTAAATAATATTTGGCTGCTCCAGTTGGCTATCCCTAATTAACTTCAGTGGCAAATTGTATTGTATTCCTTGGAATGAAATTGTATTCTCTTGTGGGGTTGGGATTATAAATTCGCTTATAGTCTGTATATTTTTTTTGAAAATTGATTCGAGAAGTGATCTACGAGTATGGTTTGCCACCCTTTAATAACTTACTAGTTGACTTTTGACTGGGTCCCTTGATAACCAGCCTTTAGCATTTTGTCTATATGCATTGACATTTTTCTTTCATTATCATACCTTACCTTTAATGTTTCCCAAGCACATGCATAATTAGCACTCGAAATTATGAGATGCTGAATTAATTGCATCGGCTAACCTTTTATATGAGTGTTTAAGTATCCCATCTTTTCTGTGGTACTTGCAGAAGGCTTATTGTGGATTATCGTTGAAAAAATATTACCAAATGATTCAAAATATATAATTTCCTTTAAATGTTGGAAGGAGGTTGGACTTACCTAATGCCGAGGCCATTCTATGGAGGCGTTTGTTTACATTTCTCTTTACGTCGTTGTATTTTTTATTTTTCACATATGTGGTCTACATATCTTCCTCTGTCACATGAAATCTACAGGTTGAGCTATAATAGTAGAATGCTTTCGTACGACGACTTCCGAAACAGAGCGAATACACAGGATTTGTATTGTGTGACCATAATAGCTTTTTTCTTCGATTCGTTAAGTTTCGTTCACTTTTGCTCACTTTCGAAAGCGAGAATGGATTCGCTCTTTCGTAAGTGTACGTATGAAAACTTGACAAGCGGTTCCCTATCTAAGCACTAACAGCGCCCGATGGTGCTTGATTTCGGTGATCGGACGAGAACCTTTGCTTCCGAATACATACGCCTATTATGGGCTACTTGAGCAATTGACAGTACTGAAGGAAACTTAATGTAGAATTATGACATTAGCTGCGGATTGCTTCCGACTATTACAGTTCAGCCTCAACTCTTTCATGTTTTACAATTGCTACAACAATATATTTTTGTAGGTCTTCATACATCTGTAATGAATACTGTAAGAAGGTTTCTTCAAATTCTTCCATATTTGTATTGCCTCTATTTTGATGTTCAGCTTCTTTAAACGTTGAGTCTAGACGGTAATATCTGACGAATTAGAAGGTGTCGGGTGGTTGCGCTTTCCTCTGAAAGTATAATATGTTGGAGCAAGGTCTTAAGTTCCATATAAATTTGTTCAACCTTTCAATACATGTTTCTCTAAATGTATGGAGTATCGTGCTCGACTTTTTCATTGTTGTTTTTCAGTTGTTGCTTTCTCTACTTCTTCTGCCAGAGCCTCTTGTTTTGCAACAATAACGAAAAATTCCAGCTTATTAGCCTTGTCTACACTTTTCATTATTTTACACTAATTCATTTTCACTGAAATGAATTACATTTTTTGCACCGTTCGCTCTTTCTTCACTACCAGTGTTAGCCTTTTTTTAGAGGAAGGGGAGATCTTCAAAAGATACTGATGATCCGAGTAATCAGCATGCCGGATTTTACCGACTAAAACCACCTAAATAATTGCGATTTAGTCACTTGGACTAATAATCAATTTTTTTCTGACATCTTAGGCTTTGTACGAGTATGAGTTTCACCTCCGGGTGACTCTTTGTTTCGAGTGTGTTTGTATTTATAAGTAAGTATATAAATTTTGTATTTTTCTTATATTAAGTTAAATGAGAGGTTTTGTTCTTTCAAGCCTTCGTATTGCATATAAGTTTATATGCTCTTCTAGCTTTTCTTTGTGTTTTTTTGCATGTTTTAGAATTTCCGCAGATACACTTTCTACCTTCAGGTCTCTATGAAGATCAGTATTTCTTATGTACCAAGGTGCATTTACTATATTTCTAAGCACCTTATTTTGGAAACGTTGTATTTTGTATATGTTTGTCTTTTTGGTACAACCCCATAGTTGGATTCCACATGTCCATGTTGGTTTCAGAATTGGATTATATAAAAGCACTTTATTTCCAATTGATACGGATGAGTTTCTTCCTATCAGCCAGTGCAGTTTTCTGTAGTTGATTTCTAACTCTTTTTTTTTCTTTTTTACGTGCTCTTTCAATCTTAACTTTGCATCTAGAGTCATACCTAAATATTTCGCTGTATTAGCGCAGGGAACTATTTTTTTGGTTTATAATAATTGGTATATATTCAATTTTTTTATTAGTAAAGTCAACATGGACTGACTTAGACTCGTTTAATTTGATTCTCCACTTACTAGTCTATTCAGAGATTTGTTTATGTCAATTTGTAGTTTTTCTGTGGATTCTTCATTGGTTCTTCCTGCTGCTGGTATTGCAGTATCATCTGCAAATGTTGCCATAGTGTGGTTTTCTAGTTTAGGAATATCACTAATATATAATAAGTATAATACTGTGCCCATTACACTACCTTGCGGTACGCCGGCCTTCATTTCTCTTAGATTTGAATAAGTATTCTGTTGTTTTATTCTGAAATGTCTTCCATCTAGATATGATTTCAGAATGGAAGCATATTGATTTGGCAACATACATCTCAGTTTATAGATAAGTCCTTCGTGCCATACTTTATCAAAGGCCTGCGCAGCATCCAAGAATACAGCCGAGCAAACTTTCCTTTTTTCTAGTGCTTCTTCGATTTTATTCGTAATTCTGTGTACCTGTTGTATCGGTGAGTGCTGCCTTCGAAAACCAAATTGATGGTTCGGAATCAGCTTTTTCCTTTCAATTATTTTATTTAAACGTTTTGCGAGTACTTTCTCCAGCACTTTTGATATCATTGGCAATAACAAGATAGGTCTGTAGGATGACACTTCATTTGGTGGTTTACCAGGGTTTGGGAAACATTAGGACGTCAGCAACCTTCCACAAACTAGGTACATATTTAAGCTTAAATGTGGCATTTATTAAATTTGTTATTTTTATTATTGCCTTCCTTGGTAAGTTCTTTAGTACGACACCAGATATAAGGTCAGGACTTTTCTTTGCATTTATTTAATGCTTAATTAAGTTGCATATTTCATTAGGAGTTGTGAACAGAATTTCTTCGCTTTCTTCTTCTGAGGGACCTATTAACGTAGGTTGTATTTTTCCATTTTCAACTGGTGGTTTAAATATGTTTTCTAGATAGTCTGCGAAGAGAATGGCTTTGTCCTCATCGCTTCTTGTACAGTTTCCGTCAGTTGCTTTGATTGGAGGTATTTGCACCGTAGACTGTTTTAATCCTTTTGTTGCTTTCCATAGAGAGTAATTAGTTACGTATTCAGCTGTTAACCCTCTGAGGTACCTTTTCATTGAATCTACTTTAAATTTTTTAATTTCTCTTCTTAGTTGTTGACAGGGGTTTATTTACTGCTCTTGTTATCTGCCACGTTCTTCTTGCTCGTCTTTTATCTGCTACTAAATCTTTTATTTCTTTCGTGTTAGTGTTAGCGTAGGTCACGCTTTTGATGGTTTTTGATTATATTTAGATGATTTAAAAATAATGTTTTAATGTGTTATGAAATGTAATTATTGTTACCAATGTTAGTAGCCATTTAATATAATTGTTTAAATAGTCGTTTAAATTGACTAATTAAATTGACTTTTAAATTGATCGAAGGACTATACGTATATGTTGAAGTTCGAATTTTAGCTAAAGACCCTTTACCACTAATGGAGGGAAGTCTAAATTGAAACTCTCAAAACTTGTTTGACGATTGTGTAGTTTCATTTTACTCACTATCTTAAATATTAAAATATTGCTAACCTAAAAATATATACAACGCTTGTATTATGATACGAACATTTTAATTAGTAAGTCAGGGGAAGATAGTAAGCTAGGGGAAATTTGGGAACAAAATTCGCAATACAAAAAGTTGAGTTGAAAATTACCAAAATTAAAAAAAAAAAAAACAAAATAAAATGGAAAACTGTCTGCTGTCATCACCATGCTTTGCAGGATTTTTGTACCAGAGAACTTGACCCGTTTTATATGGTGAGATATTAATACCTTTTGCAAAGATTGGGCATGCGTTCATACCTACTCATTCAGTGACAAAAATAGACCATCACATCGATAAGCAATTACAAGGTAAAACTTCAGTGTGTCTTAATTTTTGCTAAAAAGACTGGAATGCACGTGAGCAATGTGGTTTTGAGCTTACATCCTTTGTGCGAGATGTAACATGCCTATCAACGCGTAAAATCCATCAAGACTGCGGTTCAGAATCTAGTTGACAAAATTCAATGCGGTTTTGACTGAAATGAGTACGCAATGGGTATTTTCATCAGTATTGAGGGATGAATCATTAGTGGCATGGATTAACTAGTTAATAGAACTTCATTTATGGGTTAACAAGGCCTGCCCGCAAGGTGGCGTCAGATTTTTACTATTATGGTGCATAGTGTTAGACTCTCTGTTAAATACTCTAAACAGCTGTAACGTATACGCTCAGGCATTCGCGGATGAGGTTGTTTTACTTTTTGTTGGATTATGCATAGAGACTATCTGCTGTAAGGCACAGATGGTCCTAGACGTGATCGTGCACTAGTGTAGTGTTCTCCGCCGATGTTGCATAGATTTTCTCTTGGCGAGAAATAGTCCTACGCCACTGGCAGACTCCAACGAAATACATAAGAAAAAAAGTTAAATGCTTGCCTTAGTGCAACAGTTTAACTCTCATCGTTTAATCTTACAGCAACTATGCATATGCATTAATTAGAAATAGTTATTATTATTATTATTATTATTATTTATTAACATATAAATAAATTTCTATGCTAATACAAAGGCAAGCGCTAGCTGCGGAGACTTTTGGCTCTTAATGAATAAAAATATGTTTCACAAATAAGATAGTATAAATGGTAGGTAGAAGAAAAAGAAATAAAAAAGATGTGGTTTATAAGTCCGGTGTTATGCTTTGGATTTAGAGTGGCGTTCAAAACTGATAGACTGTCAGAGCCTATAATGATTTTGCCACGGAGTATTATCGAAGTTTTTGCTGCTTCGAGTAAAGCAAAAGCTTAGGCAGTGAAAATTGATGCGTTTTCTGGGAATATTCCTGCCCTTAATAAAGACCCATTTTCAAAAGAAATAGCAAAATAGGTGGCGTGTGTTGATTTAGAGCCGTCTGTGAAAACAGGTTTCCATCCTTTAGACTTAAGCTCTTTCATTGTTTCGAGAAAAAGGGCCTGGTGAATATACTCTGTCCGTATTGGCTTTGTTATGTTCGCATAGCGTCAGTATAAATGAGGATTGTTCGATGCACCATGGTGGATGAGATGGAGAATAATGCTTCATTCTATTAATGGGAAGACCAATTTCTTTTGAGGAGCATATTGTGCTAGGTAGGGTTGATGGAAGGCGCTTATTTGTTTTTGACTTGATAGCGGTTGAAAGTTTAGCAAGAAGTTTAGTTAAACTTTCTTCTTGACGTTCTTCTAAAGTGGGAAGCTCAGCTTCAGCCATAATATTTTTGATTCTAGAAGTTCGATATGCATTGATGCTCCTTTTGGCGGCTTGATGGTAAGTTGGTTTTAGGAGATTAAGCGTAGTTTTAGCACATTTGCCATATATGAACATTCCATAGTCAATTTTACTTAAAACTTATTTCCCAGCGAGTTCTTGTGGTAGTCCTTCCATCCTCGACTTATTTGTTACAAATGTGCCTTGTTACATAACAAATCAAACATCTCTAAATGAACTTAATTCTGATCACAATCCTGTTTTCTGTCGTCTTTTATGGTCAGGAGAAGTAAACGTGCAATATGTTCAAGATCTAAAAAAATGCAAACTGGACACGATTTCGTTCAGAAGTTAAATCTAAACTACAAAATATTCCCCTGAGTATCGACGGCATTTTAACAAAGGAAGACGTTGACTGCCTGGTAAACGACTGCTCAGAACACGTTCAAAGTTCGGTCGATGTAAGTATTCCAAAAGTTCCGAAAAATAACTACTTTTTAAAGTTACCATATTAGACGGTAACTTTAAAAAGTAGTTATTTTTCGGAACTTGCTTTTAATTAAACAAAGAAATATTTGTAGACGAAATTGGCAAA
This sequence comes from Pocota personata, assembly GCA_963082735.1. Classification (NCBI taxonomy): domain Eukaryota; kingdom Metazoa; phylum Arthropoda; class Insecta; order Diptera; family Syrphidae; genus Pocota; species Pocota personata. The sequence continues at coordinate 110,089,365 of OY720430.1, forward strand.
GGTATCGCCAACCCATATTTCGCCACCAAATGAATTACCTGAATAAACAGATAAGCAAACAAATTTTAGAGCACCGTAATAAAGAGTGAAACAAAAAACTCAATATACTGGACAAAAACGGTAAACTTTCTGGAACATCGTTAAACTGGTAAAAAATAAAAATAGACAGTTACCGTTTCTAAAAAACTCGTCGGGCACATACTTTACCGATGTCGAAAAAGCCAATGCACTTGTCGTCAATTTTTCAAATAACCATATTGTTGCACAGAATTTAGGTGATGCACACACCAACACCATCGTGAACAACACCATTCAAGCCTTTCTAGCACAAGGAACAAATCATTCCTCTTCTACCATTTTTGTTACCGAAGAAGATATAGACTTCAAAATAAACAATCTACGTGCTATGAAATCTGGAGGTATTGATATGTTAAGAAACATTTACTTTAAGCAATTACCCAGAACAGGTGTAAAATTCGTAACATTTATTGTAAACGCATGTCTGAAAATGCAATACTTTCCTGATATATGGAAACTTGCAAAAGTGGTACCAATATTAAAAGCTGGTAAACCTCCAGAAAGACCGGAAAGTTATAGACCTATCAGCCTACTAAGCAACCTTAGTAAGATATACGAAAAAGTATTAAGGGAGCAAATCCTAAAGTTCGTTGAAGTTAATAAAATTTACCCCAATGAACAGTTTGGTTTTAGACGTCATCACAGTACATCCCATCAGGGACTGAGAATATGCAACTGTGTTAAAAGAAATCGCTTACAGGGGAAATCTACAGGTATGGTCTTACTAGACATTGAAAAAGCTTTTGACTCCGTTTGGCATGAAGGCCTGACATACAAAATGATAAGTTTAAACTTTCCTCCATATATCTGTAAAGTAGTCCAAAATTTCATGTCCAGTCGTCGTTTCAAAGTCCATGTTAATAGTAGTGTTTCTGATTTGATCTATTTTCAATCGGGTGTTGCACAAGGCTCAGTTCTTGCTCCAATCCTGTATAACATCTATACATCTGATATTCCAAAGTTACCGCACAGTGATATAGCTATAGACGACACCGCAATATTTTCATCTCATGAATTCGCTTTCAATATTGAAAGAAATATCCAAAATGGAATGGAAATATTAATAAAATATTATCACAAATGGAAAATCAAACTGAATGCAGGGAAAACGCAAGCTATCATTTTCACTCGAAAAAGAAAGCATTGCTTTCTTCCCAACAGATAGCTTCAGCTCAATGGAAGTGATATAAATTGGGAGCCCTCCGTTAGATATCTAGGTATTCATTTAGATACCAAGCTTACATTGAAGGATCATATTACTAAAACGATAAAGAAAATAGGAATAGCAATAAAGATGCTGTACCCTTTTATAAATAGAAAATCGCTACTTTCCACTGAAAACAAAATTATATTGCATAAAGTAATTTTTCATTCAATTCTTCTGTATGGGTGTCAGGTATGGGGCGACTCTGCAAATTGCAAGTGTCGCAAAACAAACTCTTAAAAATGATGCTAGATTTACCTCGGCACTACTCTACTCTCGACATTCATGAAAGAGCGAATGTTGAATTGATAGCTAATGGAATCCTTAAACTTAATAACACTTTAAAACAAGATGTAGTTTTGCTGATAATCCACTTGTAAACGAATGAAATACTTCAGATCGTCAAATTGTAAATGCACTTACTCGTTTATACTCATTTATTTATGTATTTATGTTAAAACCTTTATAATTAATATTATTTACTTATTACCCATTTGTGTATACATATCTGTATATTGTAGCATAATAATAACTACGCGCCTATGTCTATGCAGCAAATTCCGAAGTGACTTTCCATTCTGGCAGAATTTTGGTTCAAACTGTCCTTCATTCGAGGTTCGTGTCGGGGACGAAGTCTCCACAGCTCATGTCAACGAAAGAGACGAATAATATTAGGGATAAAAGGGAATTATAACTGCAAGAATTATTTCTCTTGTTCCAGTGGTCGAAGAATTTGCTAGAAGTTTCTGGCTATCAGAAACTTCTGCTATATAAGGACAGATGGCGATCAAAAAAAAGGACAGTGATTTTTAAACTGTGGCGAAGAGATTAGAAAAGTGATAATAGGCGAAGTTGTAATTTTGTGATAAATTGAAAGTTGAGAGTGAACAAGAAAAAGTAATTAGTTTGGATTTGTAAATTAAGTAATTGAAAGGAGATAAAGTGATTTGAGAGGAAAGAGACCTTGTAAGAAAAGAATTTGCGAAGAATAGTATAGTGTGAACTTGAATTGTTCTATAGAGTAGAAAATAAAGAAATAAATTTCACAGAATATCGTTTTATCTACTCGAGCCGTAGCCTGCATATTACATTGGTGTCAGAAGCTGGGATAAAACTTATTCTGTGAATAACTATTTCCGTGGTGTGAAATTGCACAAGAAAAAAAAAAAAAAAAAAAAAACGATTTCTGCGTTGAGTTAATTAGTTGCGCAAAATGGGTCGCAAGTTGGGAAAACTAACTATAATTCAACTAAAGGCAGAACTCAGTAAGCGGAATCTCGACACAACTGGGGGAAAAGATGCCCTACTGATTCGGCTGGAAGAAGCAGTAACGCAGGAAGGTGAAAATCCGCATGACATAGAGTTTGACGTGGAAGAGGAACCAGCAAGTACAGTAGCCGACCCGGGTATAACAAGTCTGCTCCTGCAACTTAAGTTAGTCATGGACGAACAAAAGAAAGCAATAGAAGATCAAAGTCATAAGCTCGATGACCAAAGGAATTCTCTAGAACTTAAGTTGGATGAACAAAAGAAAGCAATGGATGAACAAAAGAAAGCAATGGACGAACAAAAGAAAGCAATGGACGAACAAAAGAAAGCAATGGACGAACAAAAGAATTCTCTAGATGCTCTGGAAAGTAAACTTGATGAGCAAAACAAGAACTTGGAATCCAAATTCGAAGTGATCGAAGAGAAAATCGAGAAGGTAGAGACGCAACTCGAAAAAGTCGAAACTAGATTCGATGAAAACTTTGAGAAGCATGAAACTCAGTTCGGGAAAATAGAGACTCAGTTCGAAAAAGTAGAAAAACAAGTCGAAAATCTTACTAAGGAACTCAGCAACGTGAAGAGACAGAAAGCACGGGAATATTCCACCGACGGTCTGAGAAGAAAGGAGATGCAGCCTCCTATCTTCGATGGTCAAACATCATGGCCAATTTATAAAAGGCAATTCGAAGCGGCCGCAATGACCAATAGCTGGGACGATGAAGAGAAGTCCATTGCACTCACACTTGCACTGAGGGGTCCAGCTGCGGAGCTCTTGCAGACCATCCCGGAAGATAAACAGCAGAACTACGACTCTCTGGTTCAGGCTATCGAAATGCGGTTTGGGGATGAACACATGCAGCAGGTGTACAGGGTTCAGCTGCGTAGTCGAGTCCAAAAAAGGGGGGAAACGCTCCAACAGTTGCAAGCGGATATAGAGCGACTAGCCCATCTTTCATACCCTAAAGCCGGTGAGGAGCTTATCAACGAAATGGCGGTGGAAGCTTTTATTCAGGCCATAGAGGACAGACAACTGCAAATGGCTGTAAGGATGGCTGAAAAGCGAACACTCCCCGAGGCATTGGCATTCGCTTTGTCAATGAAGGCTGCGGACCAAGCATACCAGGGAATACACCGTGTCAGGGAAATGTCCGTCGTGGAATGCTCATGCCAGAGAACAGCCGTCATGGATGAAGACAGAGCTCGCGGAAGTCAAATCCGTTGCTGGAATTGCAACCAAACCGGACACCTACAACGGCAGTGCAGAAGTGCACCTAGACGAGGAAATTGTCCACATTGCGGAAGCAGAAGCAGAGAGGAAGCATCTGGAGGTGATAACATCCATCCTGTCAGTCAGACTTCCCAAAACCAGCAGTCGGGAAATGCGTAAGGACCAACCTCGCGGGGCAGAAGTTGGTTACTGGAATCGAGGCCCCCAGGACCACCATTCAAGTTTCGCAAACCAAACGGGATAACAAGAGCCTGACAGTGGAGGCACTAATCAACAAGAAGAAGTGCGTAGCCACCATCGACACAGGTGCCACTGCCTCCATTGTAAGAAGAGATATCGTCAAAAGCTCCTGGCTGCACAACACCAACAGCTACTGCCTGAAGACTGCAATAGGGGAAATGGCGAAGGTATTTGGAGAAGTTCGTCTTACGCTTACTCTGGCAGGACTGACGTTCTCCCATGCGTTTCTGGTGGCAGACATATGCGACGAGTGCATCATCGGAATAGACTTCATGAAAGCAAATGAAGTAATCTTGGACATCGGGATGCAAGTACTGAGGTATCGAAATGTGGAGATTCCGATGGTGTACGGAAACGAGAATGCAGTAACTCTCAGGACAGTCATCAGCAAAGACGAAGTTTTGCCGCCGTCTTCAGAGACAATCATTTGGACGAAGCTGGAAGGTGATCTTGGGAGCCACCGATTCTACATAGTAGAACCAGACCCGGAGAAGAATTCTCAAGACTACATCGTGGGAAAGACGTTAGTCGAACCAAAGAACACCATGGTTCCAGTGAGAGTTTTGAACGCAAGACCACACACTGTCAAACTAAGGCGAGGGGAGGTGACTGGAAAATGCACGCCGATTACCGCCGTCGCAACAATATCTGAACGTGGTCCTCCAAAACCTCTCCCATCACCTTGGACAGCGGAAACGAGAGAGACGATTCTCCAGTCCAGTGAGCTGAATCAGGAGCAGCGAACTATGGCAGAGAATCTTATCAATGAGTACGCTGATGTATTTGCCTCACAGGACGGAGAATACGGCCGAACACACCTGGTACAACATCGAATAGACACTGGTGATACTAGACCAATTCGTCAGCCTGCTAGGCGCCTTCCATTGGCAAAGCAGACAGAAGTTGCAGAGATGGTGTCGGCAATGGAGAAAGAAGGTGTGATTGAAAGTTCCAAAAGTCCGTGGGCATCACCGGTTGTACTGGTTAAGAAGAAAGATGGCAGCACGCGGTTCTGCGTGGACTATCGGCAGCTCAATTACGTCACCAAGAAAGACAGCTACCCTCTGCCACGGATTGACGACACGCTAGACACACTATCAGGAGCCCGATGGTTTTCCACTCTCGACTTGAAGAGTGGCTACTGGCAGGTACAGATCCATCCAGAAGACCGGGAGAAAACCGCCTTCACCGCAGGAAATGGGCTATGGCAATTCACGGTAATGCCATTCGGGCTGTGCAATGCTCCGGCGACTTTCGAGCGATTGATGGAATGTGTCCTGCAAGGGTTAACATGGAAAACCTGTTTGGTATACTTGGATGATGTCATCGTCGTAGGAAAATCATTTGCGCAACACCGAGACAATCTAAGGGATGTGTTTCAAAGGCTTCGAAGTGCCCACCTGAAGCTCAACCCCAAGAAGTGCGCCCTGTTTAGAGCGGAAGTCAAGTACTTGGGGCACATAATTTCAGCGAAAGGAGTGAGAACCGATCCAGAGAAGGTCGAAGCGGTGAAAAACTGGCCAGTCCCCAAGGATAAACACCAACTAAGGAGCTTCCTGGGCCTAGCCACCTACTACAGACGGTTCGTGAAGGATTTTGCCGGGATCGCAAAGAACCTGCACCAGTTGACGGAAAAGGGAAAACAATTCAAATGGACAATTGAGTGCGAGAAGAGCTTCAAGGCACTTAAACAACGGCTATGCGATGCCCCGATACTGGCTTACCCCACTCCCGGGGAAACGTTCATTGTGGATGCAGATGCTAGTAATGTTGGGGTAGGAGCCGTACTCTCCCAGGTGCATGACGGCCAAGAGAAGGTGGTTGCGTACTTCAGCAAGGTGCTCTCTAAGCCAGAAAGGAACTACTGCGTGACAAGGAGAGAACTTCTAGCTTTGATCTTGGCTACGAAGCATTTTCACAAATACCTCTACGGGAGGAAGTTCGTTCTTCGCACAGACCATGCAGCCTTAAAATGGCTATTACAGTTCAAGAGTCCTGAGGGTCAGGTCGCAAGATGGATCGAAAGGCTGCAAATCTACGACTACGAAATACAGCATCGTAAAGGGAAACTCCACTCTAATGCGGATGCACTGTCCCGGAGACCATGCAGAACGGATTGTAAACATTGTGCGCGTCAGGAAGAACGGGAGCTGGTTTCCATCCAAAGAATGAGAGCCGAACCTATCGCCGGCTGGAGCGTAGATGAGATCCGGAACGCTCAGAAGGAAGACCCGGATATCGAGCCGATTCTGGCCTGGAAGGAAAACATGGAGAAACCGGATCATCAGGACATCTCTCACAGAAGCCCGACCTTAAAGGCATATTTTGCGCAGTGGGACTCCCTCCATGTCCAAGAAGGTGTTCTGAGAAGAAAATGGGAATCCTCCGACGGAAAGTCGTTTGTAATGCAGCTTGTAGTACCGCGGACGAGGGTCAAGGAGGTGTTACAGGAAATGCATGGCGGGGCGTCCGGAGGCCACTTGGGAGTGAATAAGACGCTAGAAAAGGTACGAGAACGTTTTTATTGGTTAAAAGCGAAGGAAGATATCGAAGACTGGTGCAGAAAATGCGACGTGTGTGCAGCTAGCAAGGGTCCGAGAATCAAAACTCGAGGTAAGATGCACCAATACAACGTGGGAGCACCTTTCGAACGAATCGCCATTGACATCGCAGGGCCCTTTCCGGAAACCGACAATGGTAATCGGTATATACTCGTAGTGATGGACTACTTCAGTAAGTGGCCGGAAGCGTTTCCGATCCCTAACCAGGAAAGCAGAACCGTGGCGGAGCAGATCGTCTACAATTGGGTTAGCAGATTCGGTGTGCCCTTGGAATTGCATTCTGACCAAGGGCGGAACTTCGAGTCAAGAATCTTCCAAGAGATGTGTCAACTACTCGGAATCAAAAAGACAAGGACAACCCCGCTTCATCCACAGTCGGACGGTATGGTGGAGCGTTTCAATAGGACTTTGGACGAACATCTCTCGAAGGTCGTAGGTGACTACCAACGGGATTGGGACCGGCAGATTCCCTTGTTTTTGATGGCCTATAGAAGTGCCGTGCATAGCACTACTCGACATACGCCGTTCGAAATCTTATTTGGTGGAATAGCTCGTTTACCCAGTGAGGTGAAATTTGGATCTCCTACCAATGAGCCCAGAAATGAAGAAGAGTACGTGGCGGACCTTAGGGAAAGGCTTAGGGACATACACCAAAGGACCAGAAGCCAGATTAAGATGACGAGCGACCGCATGAAGACCAGGTATGATGCCAAGGCAACAACGTCAGGATTCCAGGAAGGAGATCTGGTGTGGCTGTATAATCCCCATCGCCAAAAGGGGAAATCACCTAAGTTACAGCGGAACTGGGAAGGTCCCTACAGAATAGTAACCCGCATCAACGATGTTGTCTACCGCATCCAGCGAGGACCAAGGGCCAAAATGAAAGTGGTTCATGTGGACCGACTGAGTCGATACAATGGCCGAAATGAGGATGCACTTGTTCGGGACGAACACGTCTAAGAGGGGGGCAGTGTAGCATAATAATAACTACGCGCCTATGTCTATGCAGCAAATTCCGAAGTGACTTTCCATTCTGGCAGAATTTTGGTTCAAACTGTCCTTCATTCGAGGTTCGTGTCGGGGACGAAGTCTCCACAGCTCATGTCAACGAAAGAGACGAATAATATTAGGGATAAAAGGGAATTATAACTGCAAGAATTATTTCTCTTGTTCCAGTGGTCGAAGAATTTGCTAGAAGTTTCTGGCTATCAGAAACTTCTGCTATATAAGGACAGATGGCGATCAAAAAAAAGGACAGTGATTTTTAAACTGTGGCGAAGAGATTAGAAAAGTGATAATAGGCGAAGTTGTAATTTTGTGATAAATTGAAAGTTGAGAGTGAACAAGAAAAAGTAATTAGTTTGGATTTGTAAATTAAGTAATTGAAAGGAGATAAAGTGATTTGAGAGGAAAGAGACCTTGTAAGAAAAGAATTTGCGAAGAATAGTATAGTGTGAACTTGAATTGTTCTATAGAGTAGAAAATAAAGAAATAAATTTCACAGAATATCGTTTTATCTACTCGAGCCGTAGCCTGCATATTACAATATATTAGTATATTTGTATATTGTTTTTTTAATTTATTTACTTTTCTCTGCTTTTTAAGCATTATCTAGTCATTTTTATTAATTATTTATTTATTTATTTAGTATTTATTCATTTATTTATTTGCTATTTATTTGTTAATGAATCTATTTATCTATTATTTATTTAATTATTATTTATTTAATTATTATTCATTTAATTACTATTTATTTATCTATTTGTTATTATTTATTTAGTTACTCATATAAATATAATATAAATAATATATATATATAAAATATAAAATATAAATTATATTGATTTATTTATTTATTTATTTAACTATGTTTATACCGACGCATGTTCATATGTATATATGTATTTATTTATTTATATATTTATATATATATATACACATATTTATATATATATATATATATATATATATATATATATATATATATATATATATATATATACACGTCGAACTGAGCGGTCGCATTTTACTTTACTCTATTTTATTCCTTTGTTCGTTGTTTTCCTTCTTTTTTTTCTATATTGAGTATTAATAAACGCCATAAATATAATTGTGTTTTTTCAATCGGGACATAATAATTCAGAAGTGGGATGTACCCAAAGAAATGAGAAAAAATATATATGTAGGTACAAAACATACATATTCGTGGCAGAGGATAACGGTTTGTGTTTTGTGTGAGCACGCAAATTGTACAGCCGCACTGAAAACTTCGTGTGTGTGGTGATAAAGAAGTACATATAAGTTTTCTTGGCGATCGTGTGAGAGTTTTTATTTATGTGGTTGGACTACGTCGCAGTTAACGATTTTAACGTTTGAAAAGATAAAAAAATATTTTTTATGGAGACTAACGTCTCTTTATTACTTCAACTTAACTCTAAAGTACAATTTCAACTTACACTTCTACTTATAGCCTAAAAATGTCTGCTCATCAATTTACTGAATGTGGGAAAATATTCCAGACGGGAATATTACACCTCACTTTGATAAATAGCTTATTCTGCATTATCAGCATTCGACCTGACTGGCGCGTGTGCTGATAGTGCAGAAATGGGTGCATTAACTCTTCCCTCCTTAAGGGTCTACGGCCCGTAGATCAGCAATTTAGCTTAGTAGGTTGGAAGAGGTCATTTACCTGTGGTATCTGGATTTGGATTTTTTTCTCTTTTTTACATTTGTTTCTAAATAATATAATTAATATAATAGTAGTGATTAACAGATATATAATTAAATTTGAAATGAGAGAAATATTGTTCGTTACAGAAAATTTATGTATCTTTCTTATATTTTCTAGGTGCAGATCATGTAAATACTCTAAATCTAATTTTACGTCTTTAATTGTTAAATTGGTCTGTATTAGGGGTGGTAAAATCAGGAAGGTTCTTACTTCTTTGTTATAATAGCTCTTGTCGTTGATTGATATGATATCTTCATTGAATTCTATAAGGAAGGTTCCGTTTAAGGTTTTGGTGTCATTCCAGTGCCTTAAAGTTCCGTTGAAATTTGTTAGGAATATTGTATTATTAGTTAGGAGTTCTACGATTGGCTTCCGGGAGAATTGATGGTCGCATCTGGCGTCTTTACCTTTTAGAAGCTGGCTGATGCAGTGATCTGGAGGCAACTCTTGTATCTGGTTCTCATTGCAAATTGTTATATCCCTCATTTTTGCGCACGGTTCTTTGATTCCGTATTGCTCTTCCTGGGTTGTGAGTAGCTCCTTGATTTCTAGGTGGATTCTCATGTTGTTTTTTACTGTAGATCTGATTATAAGATGATTGTATCCTTTAGTTCTTGTTTTTGGTATGGAAATGGTGTAAAGTAGAATTGATTCTTTTTGTAGTATTATAGGTTCAGCATACTCGATAGCTTCCACCTCATTATTATATGGAAGAGTTTCCATTTGGGAAAGTATCTCTTGGATTTCTGTCTTATCCAAGAGGTTAGTGTTCACAATTCCCCTTTTTGCTAGCTGGGTGGCTGATACGATTTCGCTTAGTTCTTCTTTTAATATAGTAAGCTTATTATACAACATTTGCTCGTACTTGTCCATACTTGTTCCGTCTATTTTTTGTATGACTCTATTGTAATTGTCCATTATTCTTCTTGTTACTGCGGTAAGACGTTCCTTTATCTTATATTGATTATTGTTGTTTTCTATTACTACATTTTGCGTCTTCAGTAGATTGTCCCAGTCTGTTGCATCTGGGGTTCCGGCTATCCACTTCCACGCGGAACCAATCCAGTTTATTGACCTTGTTTGTCGTATGCCTTTTCCGTGTAGTTTCTCCAATAAATTCTCTATTTGCTGCAGTCTATGGGTTAACTGTGGTTGAAGAATGCTGGTCCTGTCGATACGTTTTTCCACGGTAAGTATAAGTTCGCTCACTATGTCCTCGTATTTCGTTAAATTGATGACATGTACCATCCTGAAATTGCCATTGATGATTTTCCCATTTCCTTGTTTTAACGCTATGATGGGGGTACTGTATTCGTATACGTTGATTGTTCCGAGTGCCAACCTAAGGATAGACCTAAAATGGGAAGGAACAAAAAATATTTTTTAATGAGAAACATTTTTTATTTGAGACTTGTGGATTTTTTTTCCTGTTTCAGTGACGATAGTTACTCGATTATCTTTTGCCACCTTCTCTTTTATGTACAGGGGTTTTTGCTTCCCGTCTCTTCGTTTAACAGCCGCAAATATTATCTCTCCTGGTTGGTATTTCTTCGGTTTGTTCCTGTTTATGTTTTCTCGGCTGATTTTGTTCTTTTGGTTTCTCTTGATGAGTTCGCTTAGGTCTTCGTTTACCTTCGTCTGAAAGTCAATGAGATTCTGGTAGTTTATCCTCTGAATTCTACCTAGGAAAACGTCACTTGGTTTTTTTTTTTTGTTACGGAATGTACTGAGTTATTATAACGGTCCACCGCTATGTTGATTATTTCCTTCATCGTCAAGTCTGGATACTCTTTTTTTAGACATCGGGTTATTTCTATTATTGTCGAATGAACTCTTTCGATAGTTCCGTTCACCTCGCTTTTTTGAGGTGGGGTTAAATAGAGTTTAATTCCTAGAGTTTTGATATAGTTTGAAATGATTGGGCTGATAAAACTGCTTTCGTTATCAGTTACAAAGACCTTTGGTGCTGTAAAAAAGTGAATGATTTTTATTATTTTACCCCTGAGATATATGGCAGACTTCTCCTTTATGTGGAAGAATTTTGCAAATTTTGAAAATTTATCCACGCAGGTTATGAACTTCTCATGATCTATCTCGAATATGTCCATGTGCATTATTTCGGATGGGTACGTAGGAATTGGTGTTTCCTGCATTTCCGGTTTTTGCGGATGTCTGTCATATTTACTTGTATTGCATATATCGCATTTTTGTACATACTTTTTTATCATGTTGGCCATTCCTGGGAAGTAATATTTTTCTAAGATCTGTTCCTTGTTTTCTTTGTAGTTCCGGTGAGCTCTGTTATGTTCTGTTATTATGACTTGTAATCTATTATCAGCACTGGCTAAGTCCTCAACTAATCTTTGGGTTATTCTGATCTTGAACTGCTGAAGTGTTCTCTGTATATTTCCTGCAATAGCTGTAAATAGTTTTCTGGAATCTTTATTCCATTTAATATGTTCGGGTTGAGTTTTTCTTTGAGGGTCTGCGTTAGTTTTTCCTTGGTGATTCCTCGGAGTCCAATGTAATGTCGCTGGTAATTTGGATGGGGTTCTTCATGTGCATTTATTTCGCTATTTTCCCTAAAAACAAGTTGATTTCGGAATACATTTAGGGGGGCTTCACAATGTGGGATAAGGTCGGAACTATCTTCCTCTGCGCTATGCGTCGTTTGTGAACTGGATGATGTTAAGTTGTTAGCTTCCAGTTTGAGCCTTGATAATGCGTCGGCTACCTTATTTGTTTTCCCTGGTTTATAGATGAGCTCGTAATTGTACTCTTCTATCCTGGCCTTCCATCGTTTCAGCTTTGCATTCGTGTTCTTGTTGCTCAAGGCGAAGGTTAATGGTTGATGGTCTGTTAGTATTCTTATTTTTTTTGCGCCGTATAGATAATTCCTTAGGTTGTCGAGGGCCCAGACTATCGCTAACATTTCCTTTTCATTTGTAGCGTAGTTTTCCTCTGTCTTGTTTAATGACCTGGAAATATACGTGATGGGTCTGTCCTTCCCGATTTCCCCCTGAGAAAGCACAGCACCAATAGCGGTATTGGAGGCATCTGTCGTGAGTACGAACGGTTTTTCAAAGTCTGGAAAGACGAGAATTTCTGCTGATGTTAAGAGTTCTTTTATATTCCTGAAGGTTTTCAATTCGTCTGCATTGAGTTCAATCTTAACTTTCCGTGATTGATTGGCTTTTATTTGGGCCTTCTCCCCCCTTGTGAGATTCGTAAGGGGTTTTGCTATTTTGGCAAAATCCTTTATGAATCGTCGGTAGTAGGAAGCTAGTCCAAGGAATCCTTTAAGTTCCTTCAGATTTGCTGGAGCTTTCATCTTTTCAATAGCCGCGATTTTTTTCGGGTCTGGTCTTATACCCTTATTTGTTATTAAGTATCCTAAGAACTCGGTTTCCTCTTTTAGGAATTCCGTTTTATCCAGGTTTACTTTCAAATTGGCCCGTTCTAGTTTTTCAAATATTATGTCGACGTTCTTTAGGTGTTCCTCCGCAGTCTTGCCGAACACTATAATATCGTCTATGTACACATAACAGATCTTTCCTATGTGTTCCTTTAAAACATCGTCTATAATCCTTTGGAAGATTGCTGGAGCATTCTTCAGTCCAAAGGGTAGACGGGTATACTCATATTTCCCGTTCATAGTGGAAAATGCCGTTTTAATTATATCGTCATCTTTCATCTTGATTTGATGAAATCCCGATGTAAGGTCGATGGTCGTAAAGTACCTTGATTTTCCTAGGTTTGCGATAGTGTTAGAAATGTCCGGTATTGGGTATGTGTCCGAGATAGTTATAGCATTCAGTTTCCTGAAGTCTATAACCATTCTGTATTTCCTGTTTCCTGATGCGTCCATTTTTTTGGGTACAATCCACATTGGTGAGTTGTATGGGCTTTTCGATGGTCGAATAATACCATCCTCTAAGAGTTTCTTGATTTGGGTGTCCACTTCTTGTCTCATGTGAATTGGGTATGGATATGACTTGGTGTAAATGGGCTCATCTGTGGATGTTTTTATTTCGGCTTTTATACCCGTGTCGATGATTTCCTTGTCGTTCATTGCTCCGAAGATGTTTTTGTGTTTTTCCACTACGTCTTTTATCTGTTTCTTTACTTCATTACTCAGATGGCTGACTCTAATTTCTATGTTATTAACCTGAGCAGACTTCTTTTCTTTTAGTGGTATTTTAATTTTTGGTTTGATTTTTAGTATGTTATTTTTCCTATCTATTGCTGCTTCTAATTCCTTAAGGGTATCATCTCCGATGATTCCGTCAAATGTAGTTAGGCCGGGTAAAATGAAAAAATCAATTGTAATGTTATTGCCGATACTTTCAAAGAATTTTCCACTAATTTTCCTATCAATTTGTATTTCTCCTCCAGCAGATTTTATTCTGAAGGGCTTTTGGGCTGGTTGAGCTTTGCCAACTAGTTTAGGTTGTATAAAGTTTTTGTTGGCGCCGGTATCTATAAGGAATTTTAGCAGTTCTCCATTTTTTGTCCTGTATTCTATAAATGGAATGCTAGACAGGCTTCTGTCATAAAAATTTACTTCAGATGTTGTCTCTTCTGTTGGTTCTATCTCATCCTCCTGCGTGTATTCTTCCTCATATTCTTCCTCGTATTCCTCAGCATACTCTCTTTCCTCTTGAGTTTCGATGTTATATAACCTTTGACGTTTTTGCGGAAGGTTAACGGACTCATTCCTAGTGTATTGACTATAGTTGGGTCGATTGTAGGTGCCTTGGTTATAGGCTGGCCTGTTCATATAGTTTACTTGTTTTGTTTGGACAGACCGGTCGACTTCCATAGCAACTGGCGGTTTCGGTTGAGATGGTCTTGGTGGTGGATGATCATTTTTCTGGTATCTCGGTGGTTGGTATTGGTTCCTCTGGTATTGCCCATGTTGAATGTTGTATGCCATGTTTCTTTGTTGTAAATTTAATGGTTTTTGAGGTATTGGTGGCTGTCCTGCCCTTGCATGGTTCTGTCTTGGTGTAGGTGTGAATATTTGGTTGATTGGAGCTGTAACCATATTGTGGACGTTCTTCGGGTGTATTGCCAAGTTTCTATAATTTAGATTTTGAATTTCTAAACATGAGGCGTAAGCCTCCGGGAGTGTTTGTGGTTTTTGAATTATTAGGATCTTAGAAAGATCGTTATTCAATCCTCTAATAAATACGTCCAATGAGCGATTCCTGTAGTTTTCGATAAGTGCATTGATGGTTTCCGTACTATAGTCCTCTGTTTTTATTTTGTTGATTATTAATGAAAATTGATGATTAACGTTCGCATAGAATTCATCTATGCTGGAATTTCCTTGCATAAGAGTATTCAATTGGTGTTCCAAAGTTCTTATGTCCCTCTTGTCGGCATAATGGAGGGACAGGCATTTTTTTATCGCCGACCAATCTTCGTCGAAAATGTTATATGAAATTAGTGCAGACTCTGCTCCACCTCTAATCTTTTGTCTGATACTTTGCAGTATTGCCCGATAGATGGGTTTGTCTCTCACTATTTCATAGTCTTTAAGTATCTTTTCCACGTTGTGGACCCAAGATATGTACTGGATGGGATTCCCATCAAACGTTTGCAGCTCTTTCACGCTGTCTGGCAATTTGCTTATATCTTTCAATTCCTGTTCATTTCTAGGAGATTGAAGTATGGATTGCGCTGAGGAAATCTCCTGTGTCCTTGTTTCCAAGGCTTCAAGTCTCCTTTCAATTTTTTTTATAGCTTCGATCTGAGCATTTACTGCTCCTGTAAGCTGATTAATGGCTAGTTGTATTGCTTCCATCTTACCTTGTTATTTTTATTTGTTTATATGTATATGTTTATATGTATATGTTTATATGGTTATCGTTCTTATACTACTGTGTATGGGTGTAGAACAATTTGTGTTTTTAATCTTATTGGCTAGGCTAACTTTATTCGTTACAATAAAAAGAATTTATATATTTTTGCCTCTATTGTTATTTCACTTTCTTTTAAGCTATGAGTACAATTAGTATGTTATATAATTGAATATTTGTCTTGTTTTATTTTTCACATAGATTGTTTTAAATTTTCTTAATTTTTACTTAATTTTGAACTATGTTCTTCTATTAAGAATACAAACAATTTTTTGAGAGTTAAGTAGAATTTAAATTGTGACTTACAATGCAATTATTATTCTTCTCATTGTGTGTCTGGAACCTGGAACTGATGCTGTGGTGTTGCTTTTAGACGAGGTGTATTCTTCCTTTTTGGCTGTCTGCGTTGAAGGTTGCAAGCGGCTTACTGCGGTACAACTGCTCGATCACTGTGCTACACTTGGGTTATTTTCACTGATCTGACGAGAAGTGTATTATAATATTTCACAACATTCAAGGTACTAAGGAAACTTGTGTGTCACTATTCTGATGGGAAGTGTTTAATACTTTCACAATTTTCACTGTATTTCTAAGTATTAAGACTTGTGGTATTATCACTGTTCTTACGGGAAGTGTTGAATACTTTTACAATTTTCACTTTTAGCACTTATCAGGTCCCTGCTCGGGCGCCAGTTAACGATTTTAACGTTTGAAAAGATAAAAAAAATATTTTTTATGGAGACTAACGTCTCTTTATTACTTCAACTTAACTCTAAAGTACAATTTCAACTTACACTTCTACTTATAGCCTAAAAATGTCTGCTCATCAATTTACTGAATGTGGGAAAATATTCCAGACGGGAATATTACACCTCACTTTGATAAATAGCTTATTCTGCATTATCAGCATTCGACCTGACTGGCGCGTGTGCTGATAGTGCAGAAATGGGTGCATTAACTTCGCCGTCGCTGTCGCGTTGGTTGTGTTATGCGCGGTCGGGTAGTGTGCACGAAAGGAAAAAAAGGAAACTTAGTTGTTGATCGGAACGAAGAATATTCCTTGTGTGTGTAGAGGTATTCGGTGGCGACTGTGTTGTTGTTCGGAGGAAAAAAAAAATCGCCTCGTTATAGAGAACAGAAAAAAAAAGATATGAGTGACGCCGAAGATAAATACGAAGTGCTCGCGCAGGAGTTAACGGTTGGAGTTTTAACAGAGATTTAAAAAAAAAAACGCTTTGTCAACGTCGGGAAAAAAACACAAGTTAGCTGATCGGGTGGTAAAGAACGTCGATGTTAAAGACTTTGAATCGTTTGTGCGCGGCCTTGAATTGACAGATAGTGACGACAATCAGGACTCCACAGTCATGGAGCTAAATCAAGTGCCGTGTAATAATGACGAAAAGAAAGATACGGATAGTACGTTAAAAAAAAAAATTGAATTACTCCGACGCGAAAAGGACTACTCGAACGCGAAAATAACTCGATTCGAAAAGAAAGTGAGCGGGATGTCTCATCTAACTCGAATGCTTCGATACGCATGTCCGTGAGTGAAGTTGTAAACACGATGCCGGTTTTTAACCCAACTGACAAATCGGGGCTCACAGCAGAGCAATGGGTGTCGTATATCGAGCGGCTGAAAAGTGTTTTCGGTTGGACTGACGATCTTATAATCTGTGCGGCTCTAGTAAAGTTCAGTCGCGCGGCTAAATATTGGCTTGAATCGGAACAAGAGCATTTGTCAAGCTGGACAAATTTCCGGAAAGCACTCGTGGAAGTGTTCCCTTGCGGATTAAATGAAGCTGATATCCACCAACAGCTGGTTGCTCGTCACAGAGGAAGGAGCGAAAGCATCGAGGATTATTTCTTCCAGGTGAGAAATTTATGTAGAGGGGTAACTTAAGTGAGTCTGCCACAATCACATATTTGATAACTGGGTTGGGCGATCAAAGGCTGATTGACAAGCTGAGCGGCCAAAAGTTTACCAACTCTTCTGAGCTACTAGAACGAATTAAGTGGGTCGAGGGCTTACAGGAGCAGGAAAGGTTAAGGCGATCGAACGCATCTATAACAGCATCCAGTGCGAGGCAACCCGAGAGTATGAGGCAACCCGAGAGTACGGGCTCATCTGCTAGCACCGAGTTCCAGCGTGGTCTATGCTTTAAATGTAGGCAACGAGGGCATCGTACAAGAGACTGCCCGACGCGTCAACAAGTCAGGTGTTTACAGTTTGCGCAAGTTAAAGATGACTTCCATCGTGTGGTAAATATAAATGGAGTTGAATTCCGAGCGCTTATTGATACTGGTAGTGAGTGCTTCACTTTGAGAGAGTCTGACGCGACTCGATGCAATTTTAGGTTCGAGGACTACTCCATGGATCTGTTGGGATTTGGAGGAGGTAGTTCCAGGACAGTCGGACGAATGCAGGTAGTGGTCGAGATTAGTGGAATTCAGATCTCTGCGATGTTGCTAATTGTTCCAGATGCTGCTCAGAAAGTGAGTGTGATTGCAGGGCGTGCGTTGCTGGATCATCCAACGATAAGTTTGGTGTTTTGTAACGGCGAGTTGAAGATCAACAACGTGGGGCAACAGGTCAGCACGGTGTCTTTGGATAGAGAATATCTGGAAATCCCTGACGGCAGCATTGAAGACAGTTTGGATTCGAACTCGCAGCAGAGGCTACGTGACTTGATCGAGAAGTATCGGAATTGTTTTGCGTCAGATATCTCCCAACTTGGTCAAGCGAAGGATGACACCATTGCCATTAAACTAAAAGGAAAGCTTTCCATTGGACGACGGAATTACAGAATTCCTTTTGCTCAGCGACAGCGAGTTGATCGGACGGTTCAGAAGTTGCTCGATAATAACATCATTCAGGAGTCAACCTCGAATTTTACGTCGCCAATCGTCATGGTACTGAAGACGGACGGCACCACCAGGATGTGCATTGACTACCTGACTCTGAACTCGCAGACTGTCAAGGAAAAGTATCCAATGCCGATTGTGGAGGTGCAGCTTAATAGACTAAGTGGCTACAGGTATTTTACCATTTTGGATTTGAATTCAGGATACTGCCAGATTCCAGTGTCAGAGGAGTCGAGACACCTGACGGCATTCCAAATTCACAATAAACAGCTGGAATTCCGTCGTATGCCATTTGGTTTGGTCAACGCGCCATCCGTTTTTCAGCGGATGATGGATCGTCTTATAAGTCGCCTTGAAACGGATGAGGTGATGGTATTGTAATATGCGAGCTACGGTTCGAGTAGATAAAACAATATTCTGTGAAATTATTTCTTTATTTTTTTAGTCTATAGAAAAATTCAAGTTCACACAATACTATTCTTCGCAAATTCTTTTCTTACAAGGTCTCTTTCCTCTCAAATCACTTTATCTCCTTTCAATTACTTAATTCACAAATCCAAACTAATTACTTTTTCTTGTTCACTCTCAACTTTCAATTTATCACAAAATTACAACTTCGCCCATTATCACTTTTCCAATCTCTTCGCCACGGTTCTAAAATAACTGCCCCCTTTCGATCGCCATCTGTCCTTATATAGCAGAAGTGTCTGATAGCCAGAAACTTCTAGCAAATTCTTCGACCACTGGAACAAGAGAAATTCCAAGATGACAATCATTCTTGCAGTTATAATTCCCTTTCATCCGTGATATTATCCGTCTCTTTCGTAGACATGAACTGTGGAAACCGCAGACACGAACCTCGAATGAAAGGACACTTCGAACCAAAATTCTGCCAGAATGAAAAGACACTTCGGAATTTGTTGCATTATACTTTTAGGGGGCGTAGTTATTATTATGCTACACTGCCCCCCTCTTAGACGTGTTCGTCCCGAACAAGTGCATCCTCATTTCGGCCATTGTATCGACTCAGTCGGTCCACATGAACCACTTTCATTTTGGCCCTTGGTCCTCGCTGGATGCGGTAGACAACATCGTTGATGCGGGTTACTATTCTGTAGGGACCTTTCCAGTTCCGCTGCAATTTAGGTGATTTCCTCTTTTGGCGATGGGGATTATACAGCCACGCTAGATCTCCTTCCTGGAATCCTGACGTTGTTGCCTTAGCATCATACCTGGTCTTCATGCGGTCGCTCGTTACCTTAATCTGGCTTCTGGTCCTTTGGTGGATGTCCCTAAGCCTTTCCCTAAGGTTCGCCACGTACTCTTCTTCATTTCTGGGCTCATTGGTAGGAGATCCAAATTTCACCTCACTGGGTAAACGAGCTATTCCACCAAATAAGATTTCGAACGGCGAATGTCGAGTAGTGCTATGCACGGCACTTCTATAGCCCATCAAAAACAAGGGAATCTGCCGGTCCCAATCCCGTTGGTAGTCACCTACGACCTTCGAGAGATGTTCGTCCAAAGTCCTATTGAAACCCTCCACCATACCGTCCGACTGTGGATGAAGCGGGGTTGTCCTTGTCTTTTTGATTCCGAGTAGTTGTCACATCTCTTGGAAGATTCTTGACTCGAAGTTCCGCCCTTGGTCAGAATGCAATTCCAAGGGCACACCGAATCTGCTAACCCAATTGTAGACGATCTGCTCCGCCACGGTTCTGGCTTCCTGGTTAGGGATCGGAAACGCTTCCGGCCACTTACTGAAGTAGTCCATTACTACGAGTATATACCGATTACCATTGTCGGTTTCCGGAAAGGGCCCTGCGATGTCAATGGCGATTCGTTCGAAAGGTGCTCCCACGTTGTATTGGTGCATCTTACCTCGAGTTTTGATTCTCGGACCCTTGCTAGCTGCACACACGTCGCATTTTCTGCACCAGTCTTCGATATCTTCCTTCGATTTTAACCAATAAAAACGTTCTCGTACCTTTTCTAGCGTCTTATTCAATCCCAAGTGGCCTCCTGACGCCCCGCCATGCATTTCCTGTAACACCTCCTTGACCCTCGTCCGCGGTACGACAAGCTGCATTATAAACGACTTTAAGTCGGAGGATTCCCATTTTCTTCTCAGAACACCTTCTTGGACATGGAGGGAGTCCAACTGCGCAAAAGATGCCTTTAAGGTCGGGCTTCTGTGAGAGATGTCCTGATGATCCGGTTTCTCCATGTTCTCCTTCCAGGCCAGAATCGGCTCGATATCCGGGTCTTCTTTCTGAGCGTTCCGGATCTCATTTACGCTCCAGCCGGCGATAGGTTCGGCTCTCATTCTTTGGATGGAAGCCAGCTCCCGTTCTTCCTGACACGCACAATGTTTACAATCCGTTCTGCATGGTCTCCGGGACAGTGCATCCGCATTAGAGTGGAGTTTTCCTTTACGATGCTGTATTTTGTAGTCGCAGATTTGCAGCCTTTCGATCCATCTTGCGACCTGACCCTCAGGACTCTTGAACTGTAATAGACATTTTAAGGCTGCATGGTCTGTGCGAAGAACGAACTTCCTCCCATAGAGGTATTTGTGAAAATGCTTCGTAGCCAAGATCAAAGCTAGAAGTTCCCGCCTTGTCACGCAGTAGTTCCTTTCTGGCTTAGAGAGCATCTTGCTGAAGTACGCAACCACCTTCTCTTGGCCATCATGCACCTGGGAGAGTACGGCTCCTACCCCGACATTACTAGCGTCTGCATCCACAATGAACGTTTCCCCGGGAGTGGGGTAAGTTAGTATCGGGGCATCGCATAGCCGTTGTTTAGGTGCCTTGAAGCTCTTCTCGCACTCAACTGACCATTTGAATTGTTTCCCCTTTTCCGTCAACTGGTGCAGGCTCTTTGCGATCCCGGCAAAATCCTTCACGAACCGTCTGTAGTAGGTGGCTAGGCCCAGGAAGCTCCTTAGTTGGTGTTTGTCTTTGGGGACTGGCCAGTTTTTCACCGCTTCGACCTTCTCTGGGTCGGTTCTCACTCCTTTCGCTGAAATTATGTGTCCCAGGTACTTGACTTCCGCTCTAAATAGGGCGCACTTTTTGGGGTTGAGCTTCAGGTGGGCACTTCGAAGCCTTTGAAACACATCCCTTAGATTGTCTCGGTGTTGCGCAAACGTTTTTCCTACGACGATGACATCATCCAAGTATACCAAACAGGTTTTCCATGTTAACCCTTGCAGGACACATTCCAGCAATCGCTCGAAAGTCGCCGGAGCATTGCTCAGCCCGAATGGCATTACCGTGAATTGCCATAGCCCATTTCCTGCGGTGAAGGCGGTTTTCTCCCGGTCTTCTGGATGGATCTGTACCTGCCAGCAGCCACTCTTCAAGTCGAGAGTGGAAAACCATCGGGCGTGTCGATACTGAGTCGATACAATGGCCGAAACGAGGATGCACTTGTTCGGGACGAACACGTATAAGAGGGGGGCAGTGTAGCATAATAATAACTACGCTCCCTAAAAGTATGATGCAACAAATTCCGAAGTTTCTCTTCATTCTGGCAGAATTTTGGTCCGAAGTGTCCTTTCATTCGAGGTTCGTGTCTGCGATGAAGTCTCCACAGTTCATGTCAACGAAGAGACGGTTAATATCACGGGTAAGAGGGAATTATAACTGCAAGAATTATTACATCAGAATTTCTCTTGTTCCAGTGGTCGAAGAATTTGCTAAAAGTTTCTGGCTATCAGAAACTTCTGCTATATAAGGACAGATGGCGATTGAGAAGGTGCAGTAGTTTTTAAACTGTGGCGAAGAGATTAGAAAAGTGATAATGGGCGAAGTTGTGATTTTGTGATAAATTGAAAGTTGAGAGTTAACAAGAAGAAGTAATTAGTTTGGATTTGTGAATTAAGTAATTGAAAGGAGATAAGTGATTTGAGAGGAAAGGGACATTGTAACAAAAGAATTGCGAAGAATAGTATAGTGTGAACCTGAATTGTTCTATAGACTAGAAAATAAAGAAATAATTTCACAGAATATTGTTTTATCTACTCGAGCCGTAGCTCGCATATTACAATATACTAGTGATATTAATAAATTAGAAAACCACACTATGGCAACATTCGCAGATGATACTGCAACACTAGCAGTAGGAACAACTAATGAAGAATCCACAGAAAAACTACAAATTGGCATAAACAAAATCTGTGAATGTACTAATAAGTGGAGAAACAAATTAAACGAGTATCTGCAGAAATTCTAAAACATGCAAAAAAACACAAAGAAAAGCTAGAAGAGCATACAAACATAGATGCCAGAAAACTAATGCATAATGAAAATCAATTACGAAGGCCAGCATGTCGTCAACCCGTGGCAGAGGATAGCTATCTTTCTTGGTGACGTAATTGAGCTGCCGAAAGTCTACGCAGAACCGCGTGCTGCCATCTTTCTTCTTAACCAGTACAACCGGTGATGCCCACGGACTTTTGGAACTTTCAATCAGACCTTCTTTCTCCATTGCCGATACCATCTCTGCAACTTCTGTCTGCTTTGCCAATGGAAGGCGCCTAGCAGGCTGACGAATTGGTCTAGTATCACCAGTGTCTATTCGATGTTGTACCAGGTGTGTTCGGTCGTATTCTCCGTCCTGTGAGGCAAATACATCAGCGTACTCATTGATAAGATTCTCTGCCATAGTTCGCTGCTCCTGATTCAGCTCACTGGACTGGAGAATCGTCTCTCTCGTTTCCGCTGTCCAAGGTGATGGGAGAGGTTTTGGAGCATCACGTTCAGATATTGTTGCGACGGCGGTAATCGGCGTGCATTTTCCAGTCACCTCCCCTCGCCTTAGTTTGACAGTGTGCGGTCTTGCGTTCAAAACTCTCACTGGAACCATGGTGTTCTTTGGTTCGACTAACGTCTTTCCCACGATGTAGTCTTGAGAATTCTTCTCTGGGTCTGGTTCTACTATGTAGAATCGGTGGCTCCCAAGATCACCTTCCAGCTTCGTCCAAATGATTGTCTCTGAAGACGGCGGCAAAACTTTGTCTTTTCTGATGACTGTCCTGAGAGCTACGGTATTCTCGTTTCCGTACACCATCGGAATCTCCACATTTCGATACCTCAGTACCTGCATCCCGATGTCCAAGATTACTTCATTTGCTTTCATGAAGTCTATTCCGATGATGCACTCGTCGCATATATCTGCCACCAGAAACGCATGGGAGAACGTCAGTCCCGCCAGAGTTATCGTAAGACGAACTTCTCCAAACACCTTCGCCATTTCCCCTGTTGCAGTCTTCAAGCAGTAGCTGTTGGTGTTGTTCAGCCATGAGCTTCTGACGATATCTCTTCTTACAATGGAGGCAGTGGCACCTGTGTCGATGGTGGCTACGCACTTCTTCTTGTTGATTAATGCCTCCACTGTCAGGCTCTTGTTACCCCGTTTGGTTTGCGAAACTTGAATGGTGGTCCTGGGGGCCTCGATTCCAGTAACCAACTTCTGCCCCGCGAAGATGGTCCTTACGCATTTCCCGACTGCTGGTTTTGGGAAGTCTGACTGACAGGATGGATGTTATCACCGCCAGATGCTTCCTCTCTGCTTCTCCTACTTCCGCAATGTGGACAATTTCCTCGTCTAGGTGCACTTCTGCACTGCCGTTGTAGGTGTCCGGTTTGGTTGCAATTCCAGCAACGGATTTGACTTCCGCGAGCTCTGTCTTCATCCATGACGGCTGTTCTCTGGCATGAGCATTCCACGACGGACATTTCCCTGACACGGTGTATTCCCTGGTATGCTTGGTCCGCAGCCTTCATTGACAAAGCGAATGCCAATGCCTCGGGGAGTGTTCGCTTTTCAGCCATCCTTACAGCCATTTGCAGTTGTCTGTCCTCTATGGCCTGAATAAAAGCTTCCACCGCCATTTCGTTGATAAGCTCCTCACCGGCTTTAGGGTATGAAAGATGGGCTAGTCGTTCTATATCCGCTTGCAACGGTTGGAGCGTTTCCCCCCTTTTCTGGACTCGACTACGCAGCTGAACCCTGTACACCTGCTGCATGTGTTCATCCCCAAACCGCATCTCGATAGCCTGAACCAGAGAGTCGTAGTTCTGCTGTTTATCTTCCGGGATGGTCTGCAAGAGCTCCGCAGCTGGACCCCTCAGTGCAAGCGTGAGTGCAATAGACTTCTCTTCATCGTCCCAGCTATTGGTCATTGCGGCCGCTTCGAATTGCCTCTTATAAATTGAAGATAGGAGGCTGCATCTCCTTTCTTCTCAGACCGTCAGTGGAATATTCCCGTGCTTTCTGTCTCTTCACGTTGCTGAGTTCCTTAGCAAAATTTTCGACTTGCTTTCCTACTCTCTCGAATTGCGTATCCACTTTTTCAAACTGAGTCTCTATCTTCCCGAACTGAGTTTCATGTTTCTCAAAGTTTTCATTGAATCTAGTTTCGACTTTCTCGATTTTCCCTTGGATCGCTTCGAATTTAGATTCCAAGTTCTTGTTTTGCTCATCAAGTTTGCTTTCCAGAGCATCTAGAGAATTCTTTTGTTCGTCCATTGCTTTCTTTTGTTCGTCCATCTTAAGTTCTAGAGAATTCCTTTGGTCGCCCATTGCTTTCTTTTGTTCGTCCATTGCTTTCTTTTGTTCGTCCAGCTTAAGTTCTAGAGAATTCCTTTGATCTTCTATTGCTTTCTTTTGTTCGTCCATGACTAACTTAAGTTGCAGGAGCAGACTTGTTATACCCGGGTCGGATGCTCTACTTGCTGGTTCTTCCTCCACGTCAAAGTCTACGTCGTGCGGATTTTCACCTTCCTGCGTTACTGCTTCTTCCAGACGAAACAGTAGGGCATCTTTTCCGCCAGTTGTGTCGAGGTTCCGCTTACTGAGTTCTGCCTTTAGTTGAGTTATAGTTAGTTTTCCCAACACAGAAATGGTTTTTTTTTTTCTTTTTTTTTTTTTTTTTTGCTTGTGAAATTTCACACCACGGAAATAGTTATTCACAGAATAAGTTTTATCTCGCTTCTGACACCAATGTAATATGCGAGCTACGGCTCGAGTAGATAAAACAATATTCTGTGAAATTATTTCTTTATTTTTTAGTCTATAGAAAAATTCAAGTTCACACAATACTATTCTTCGCAAATTCTTTTCTTACAAAGTCTCTTTCCTCTCAAATCACTTTATCTCCTTTCAATTACTTAATTCACAAATCCAAACTAATTACTTCTTCTTGTTAACTGTCAACTTTCAATTTATCACAAAATTACAACTTCGCCCATTATCACTTTTCTAATCTCTTCACCACGGTTTTAAAACAACTGCCCCCTTTTTGATCGCCATCTGTCCTTATATAGCAGAAGTTTCTGATAGCCAGAAACTTCTAGCAAATTCTCCGACCACTGGAACAAGAGAAATTCCAAGATGACAATCATTCTTGCAGTTATAATTCCCTCTCATCCGTGATATTATCCGTCTCTTTCGTAGACATGAACTGTGAAAACCGCAGACACGAACCTCGAATGAAAGGACACTTCGAACCAAAATTCTGCCAGAATGAAAAGACACTTCGGAATTTGTTGCATCATACTTTTAGGGGGCGTAGTTATTATTATGCTACAGTATTTTGGACGATGTTATCGTGCCAAGCCGTACTGTAAATGAAGGATTGATCAAACTGGAGCGGCTCATGAAGGTGTTGAGCGACAGCGGACTAACACTGAAATTGACGAAGTGCCAGTTTCTTAAGAGGGAGGTAGAGTATCTGGACCATCAGATCTATGAAGGAGGGATTAAGCCAGGAGTTTCCAAGACAGAAGCCATTTTGAACTTTGCCGTACCAACAACCCCAACACAGGTACGTCAGTTCCTGGGTCTCTCGGGATATTTCCGTAAATTCGTCCAAAACTATGCGGAAATATCGGGACCGTTGAATCAAGTCGTCAAGAAGGATGTGGAGTTTGTTTGGGGTAAGTCACAACAAGTTTCTTTTGATACTTTAAAGCAGAAATTGGTTACTGAACCAGTACAAGCGATTTACGATCCCGAATGCGACCATGAGGTTCACTGCGATGCTAGTGCACTTGGCTGGGCTGGAATTTTGATGCAACGTGATGCGGAGGGACGATTACGAGCTGTTAGCTATTTTAGCAGATGCACTACCGAGGCGGAGGCAAAATTGTGGAAAGTTTGTCTCGTTTTCGAATTTATGTGTTGGGAAAACCGGTTATGGTGGTAACTGATTGCCAAGCTGTGGTTACATTGAAGAGTAAGACTGAGGAATTTGATGTACAGTTCGTTCATAGACCAGGGGCTGCTATGTCTCATGTGGATGGTTTGAGTCGGAATCCTGTAGGGGTGGCAAGCGGAGTTGCAGATGTTGGTGGAAGCAGTATCTACGCCGTGTGCCTTAATAAGAACGAATGGTTGACATCTTTGCAACGTGAGGACAGTCGTGCGGAGGAGATTAAGGGAGCGCTAATTAAATCTTCACCGACTACAACAGACGAAAGGCAGTTGCGCCATGACTACGCTATAAAAGAAGGCAGGTTGTACAGACGGGTTGATGGGGAGTGCAAGTGGTATGTTCCGAGTGCTCTGAAGTATAGGCTCACGAGATCAGCGCACGATCAAGTAGGGCACTTTGGTGTCAATAAGACTGTCGAAATTTTAAGTAAACATTTTTGGTTTAGTCGGATGAGAGACTTCGTTAAAAAGTACATTGCTTCGTGCGTGGAGTGTTCGTATTTAAAGGGAAAATCTGGACAGAATGAAGGGCAGCTGTATCCTATCCCGAAGGTTCCTGTACCATATCACACCGTGCATTTGAATCACATGGGGCCGTTCCAGCGGAGTTCAGCTGGGAACATTCAATTGTTGGTTTGTGTCGATGCATTCACCAAGCATGTGACTATGAGAGCAGTACGGTCAGCGGAGACAGCACCGGTGATAAAGTTATTGGAGGAAGTTAGCGGATATTTTGGCTTGCCAGCAAGGATCATTACTGATCGAGGAACCGCTTTCACATCTCATCGGTTTGAAGCATTTTGTAAGGACAGCATGATCGAACATATTAAAAACGCTACAGGGTCGCCCAGGGCTAATGGCCAGGTGGAGCGGTACAACCGGACCAAATTGTCAGCAGTTCGTTGTATGACGGAGTCTACCGAGGGGAAAGATTGGGATGAAGCGCTTCGTTTCATTCAATGGACCCTCAACGATACCCGAAACAGCAGTACAAAATTGAGTCCACGTGAGCTTCTGATGGGATATTCTCCGAAAACAATTATGAAAAACAAGCTGCTGCATGCCTTGCACAATTGGGAGGACTACGAGGAAGGGTTGCCTATCCAGACGTTGAGAGATATCGCCAAAAACAATATCGACGTATCGCAGACCAGGCAGAAACAACGGTTCGACGCTCGACGTGTGGTGAAATGGTTCTGATCGAAAATGATTTCCAAGCGACGGGATCATCCAAGAAACTTCTGCCACGATGGAAGGGCCCATATCTAATAACGCAGACCTTGGGTAAGGATCGTTATCTTCTCGAAGATGTTCTTGGAGCGATGAGGACGCAGCGAAAATTCAAGTCAGTTTGGGCTTCCGACCGTATGAAACCCTGGTTGAGCATGCCCGAAGACGAAGCGGATCATCCATTAGCGTCGAGGACGCCGCTACGTCAGGATCGCCGATTGTTACGATCACAGGAAGGATCGTCAAAGGCAGTCGATACCGAGCCGTCGAACTGAGCGGTCGCATTTTATTTTACTCTATTTTATTCCTTTGTTCGTTGATTTCCTTTTTTTTTCTATATTGAGTATTAATAAACGCCATAAATAACATTGTGTTGTGTTTTTTCAATCGGGACATAATATATACACATATATATTTTTCTTATTGTTCTTTTATTTTTTTTTTCATTCCTATTGAAGGTTTTTTTCGTATTTTCCTTCAAATTTGTCTCATTGTCTTGCTATACGTTCTTAATAGAAATAAAAATAATGTTTCATTTGAAAGGTAAAATTCCAAATTACCAAATCTCTGTATAATGTGCGATAACAAAAATTCTGTAAAAATTTTGTATACGAAATAAAAATATCTATCTATCTATCTACTCAAAACTAAAAACCTAGTGATATTCCAAAGTGTATTTACATGTACGTTTAATATTTTACAAGCTAAGTAATTGATAATATTAACTCTCGCAGCTAGGCTCTTCTTAAGATCTATACAATGTGGTTTCCAGTTGTATCTATTATTAAATGTTAATCCTAAGATTTTTACGTTATTGACGTTTTGTACATTAACATTATTAAAATTCAGGTTAAATTGCGGCCAAGATAGCTTACAACAAACATGCAGTGTCTTACATTTTTCTAAAGAAAGTTTGGCTCCGGAAGTAGTTGCCCAGTGTAAAATATCTTTGAGTACTTTCGATAGAACAGCTTCAGTTATTACTAAATCATTGAGTTTACACATGATGAAAATATCATCTGCCTAACTGCAGTGATCTAGAAGTTTATATTTTGCTACAATATTGCTTATTTAATCGAAAGCTATTATGGAAAAAACCACGGACAAGGGTGATCCATACCATTGTGTAATGGGAGATAGGAGGAGAAATAGTTGTTCACTTTAACCGAGAATCTCCTATTGCAGAGAAATGATTTTATATAACCGAACATTTTGGGACCTATCCCCATGCTTTTAAGTTCAAGATTAAATGAATCCCTATTTTGTCGAAGGCTTTTTCGAAGTCTAGTGCGAGTAGGGTGACGTGATTTCGAGACGACAAAGCATACGATATTAAAAAGTCAATGTTCAGTAAAGCATCGGCACATCCCCGATTAGGTTTGAAAACAACTTGGTTTGTACTAATAAGATTGTTGGAATCGATGAGCCAGAGAAGGCGCCTCGCAACTATTTTTTCTAAGACTTTCGACAAACAGGGAATCAGAGATATTCGTATTGGACGATAATCACCAACCGTATTAATTGGTTTATTGGGTTTGGGCAGTGGGATTATAGTAGCTGACTTCCAGCTTTGAGGAATTGTGCTTATCTCAAAGATGTGGTTGTACAAAGCGCAAAGCCTGGTTTTTGTTGACGGGGGTAGTTTTTTTCAGCATGGTGTAGGTCTCTACTTGGCGTTTTCCCTTTCAGTTTAACGAGGCAACTGCTTACTTCCAAAGTCGTTATTGAAGCTTCAATGAATCTCGCTGATCGATTTGTAGTGACTTGGGGAGTGTTGAAGCTGTTGGAAAAGTTTTTGTCATCAGAAAGATTTGACTAAGTCAGTACGAATAAATTGCTAATCTCTAAAGGGTTGGAGGTAGGGCCAGTTGGGGTTTCCATGCATTTAATGGATCGTGGAACAGAGTTACCAGTAAGGCAGCTGATTTTATGCCATATTTTAGCTGTGGAGGTGTTAGGATTTATTGTAGAAATGAAATGAAGTATGCTTTTTGCTTTGCTTGCTTTCATTTCTCTCCGGAATAAGGCGTTCGCTTTTTTGTAGGTTATTAGGTTGGCGTTGGTAGGGTGTTTTTTATAAAGTCCCCAGGTTTTAACTTTTTCGCACTGCAGTGTTTTTAAGGCGGGGTTCCACCACGGAACATATTGTTTGGTGCAGGACAGGGCGCTTTGGGGGATGGAAATGTTTGCGGCAGAGCGAATAGCTTTTTGAATAACAGCAGCTTCTTTATTTGCCTTAGGGGAGGGTGTTACTTTTGAGAGAAGATCAATAATACTAATTTGAAACTTGTCCCAGTTCCTCAAATCAATTTTAAATTTGGGGATGGGTGGGTTATCAGGTTTAACTGAACTTATTGCAATGTTTGTAACAATTGGGAAGTGATCACTATTGTGCAGATCACCAAGAATTCTCCAGAATGTTCGCGGGTGTAGTTCTGGTGAACAGCAGGTGATGTCAACATGTGTAAAGGTACTGTGTGTTGAAAAGTGCGTAGCCGCTCCATTATTTAGAACTATAAGATTTGAATTAAGCACAAAATTCTCTAAAATAGTTCCCCTAGGACTAGTGGATGGGGAGCCCCAGAGAACACTCCAGGAATTCACGTCCCCAGCAAGCAAAACAGGGGTTGAAACTTGATTAAGGATGTTTTCAAGATCGAATTGTGAAAATTGCTGCTTAGGTAGGATGTAAAGAGAAACTACTGTGAATTTAAGAGATAAATTTATTTGGACTGCTAATGTTAAAATATTCGAATTAATATTGATTACATTGTGAGGAATATTTATTTTTATTAAAAAGCCGATACCTTTATTTGCCGTAATATAATGAGGGAAATTATGAAAGTAACCTTTATATGACTTAGGTACAAGAGGAGTAGAATTATACGCACAATCGACACAAGGCGAAAGTTCTTTTTATCAAAATGTTAAGCTCATCATAGTTGTTAATATAACCTTTTATATTCCACTGGAGAGCTTTGCTCTAAAGCTCTTGAATGATCCAGCATTCGAACAACAGAGTCAGTGTTTTGGGCATGCGTACTACGACAATTATATGTCGTCATAGTCTGATATGGGTGAAAGAGAAACTAATTGTGTTTCCACAGGTGTTTGATGGTGGTTAAGACGGATTTATGTCGCAGAAAAGTTGGGCATGATGGATCGTAGGATGTGTGATTATCGTCTTTGCAGTTAATGCAATAAAGTCGTGAACATTGTTGATATGGTGTAGGTACGCAGCAATCTTTGCAAGTTGGACCATTATTGCAGCGGTTTTTGGTGTGCCCTAATTTTTGGCAAGAAACGTACCTCATCGGAATCGGGATGTATTCATCGACCTTGCAATTTACCCAACCTATTTTTACCGAACCCCCTTCCATTGTTTATGTATATTTATTCAGAGAGTTAGATAAAGAAATTCACTGATGAAAAACAAAAGTAATTAATTTGATTATATGCCGCCGCTTGGGCGAGAAAAGTTTGACACTTCGAATGTAAACAAAAGGAAAAAGTTAATACAAACTAGTTCCGCACCTTACACTTACTAAGACTGTAGAAATAGTTAGTTGGTCTTCGTCACTGAAGCTGTCGTGTGCTGTTGCGTATAGGGCTGAGGTTAATTAGTAATCTTAAAATTTACCCAGTTTTATTTTAAATTACAATAAAATTTATAATTTGAATTATGATATTGAATACAGTGCTTTTCTTAATTTAATAACTACCCCCGCATCGCACACACGATCCCTAAACCTCTACATTTGTGACCCCGAGTTAAAAATAACAACTCACATTTTAGATCGGCATACCAAGAAAATCTTAGTAGGGGAGCTCGGAAACAAAATATTGACTTATCAGACGATTACAAGAGGCATATTCATTAATGCCAGCATTGTAATCAGTAGCCGACAAATGTATGTATGTGAAAAAAAATATACGAAAAAAATACGCACGTTTAATGAGACGCTTAATGAAAAATGAAAACTGCAGAACACCTAAGACAGCCGCAAAATGCCTGAATAAAAATGTCAGCACAGGATAGGTTTGGTGTCAGCAGTTAAACAAAAAAAAAAAAGCTTCGTCAGACAAAAATGTTAAGGTACGCTTAAAGTTCTGCAAAGAACATAAAAATTGCACTAGTGAAGATTGGAAATGAGTAATTTGGCCAGATGAGACGAAAGTTAATCGATTCTAGTCAGATGGTTAAGAATATTACTCGCATCGACCAAATGAAAGCCTTCAAAAATACCAAGTTAAGGAAACAATGAAACACGAAGGAGGAAGTTTGATGGTGTGGGGTATGTTGTATGTATGTTGTATTCGCCGCAACAAAACAAAAAAGAAACGTAAATCACTTTAATTTATTTTTGAACTTTATTTGTTTAATATTGAAGCATAATAATAACTACGCCCCTAAAAGTATGATGCAACAAATTCCGAAGTGTATTTTCATTCTGGCAGAATTTTGGTTCGAAGTGTCCTTTCATTCGAGGTTCGGGTCTGCGGTTTCCACAGTTCATGTCTACGAAAGAGACGGATAATATCACGGATGAGAGGGAATTATAACTGCAAGAATGATTGTCATCTTGGAATTTCTCTTGTTCCAGTGGTCAAAGAATTTGCTAGAAGTTTCTGTCTATCAGAAACTTCTGCTATATAAGGACAGATGGCGATCAAAAGGGTGATGGCGATAAACTGTGGCGAAGAGATTAGAAAAGTTATAGTGGGCGAAGTTGTAATTTTGTGATAAATTGAAAGTTGAGATTTAACAAGAAAAAGTAATTAGTTTGGATTTGTGAATTAAGTAATTGAAAGGAGATAAAGTGATTTGAGAGGACAGAGACCTTGTAAGAAAATAATTGCGAAGAATAGTATAGTGTGAACCTGAATTGTTCTATAGACTAGAAAATAAAGAAATAATTTCACAGAATATTGTTTTATCTACTCGAGCCGTAGCTCGCATATTACAATATATTAGTTTTAGATTATTAGTTTAATTCTTGTTTTTTTAGGTGCGCGCGCTGCTGCAGCCAACCATCAACTGTCCATTCTTCGCGCCATAGTTCATGCTTGTCCTCTTTTTCCACTACCTGCTTCCAATGCTTGCATCGGGTCAAATCCGTAATGTAATATCGGGTTGGTTATGCGACACACATGTATCGATTGCTCATTGCATGATACATAACACTTGGGTGGCACAATACTCTGACACACATGTTTCGTTTACGGAAGGTAAAGCGAACACATGTGGATATTGACTAACCTCGGTTGCATATTGGATATTAAATGACCTCGGTTGTTCTAAATGACTAACTGTCACTGTGCCACTGTGTTACGACGAAATGTGTGTGGCCTGATTTGGGCACAACAGGTGGAATATTGACCCCTTAGTGAAAATTGAAGGGGTTTATGAAGAAGGAGCAATACCTCGATATTCTGCGGACCAATGTACCAGAATTCGTTGATGAGTGCACCTATCCCACAGACGAAATCATTTTTCAACAAGACGGCGACCCAAAACACACTGCGAAAGTTGCTTGGAGAGCAATTATTTCAAACGCTTAAGTGGCCAGCACAGCGCTCGGATTTAATCCGATCGAAAATTTGTGGGCTATAGTTAAACGAAGGCTGGTGCAATATGAAAATCCTCCAAAAAATATAAAACTAAAAATCTTTCTTTCTCTCTCTCTCATTCACAAACTCCCGTGGCCTGTAATAATATAAGTACAGATAATAAACTTCACAGATGTCGCACGTCTTCATTACATGGGTGGATTAAGATTAAAAGTCTGTCACCTGGAATAAATAGAAATGTTCTAGAGGAAATAAAGAAAATAACTTCGACATTATCACCAAAAGAAAAAGAAGTCGTGATTATATTTGATGAGATGAGCCTTCAGACGAATCTAACCTACTATAATTTCAAAGATGAAATTTAAGGTTTTGTTGATTACGGAAGGAATCAAAGTTCTAATATATGCGCTAAGTCTGTGTGTATTTTTATGATTCGAAAATTTTAAGCAAGTTTTATATCATGTCGTTTGTCCAAGCAATATACCTATGTAACAACTTGAGATTGAGGTATATAATTATCTTGATATATACGCGGAGCTGAAACTAACCGTTAGAGCTATTTGCTGTGATCAAGGACCCACAAATCGTAGTTTATATAGTAAACTTAATCTAAATGAAAAAACTTTAACTTCACTTACAAAAATAAATCCATATATGGAATGTATGATATTCCTCATCTTATAAAGAGTATTCGGAACAACTTACTTAAATATAATTTGACCACTTTTGATGGAATTGTTAATTGGAAGGTAATTGAATACCTTTATAACACAGAATAAAGTAATACTAGCAAAATATGTCCAAAGCTTACATCGGCACACAGATCCTACTGAGTTTCAGAAAATGAACGTGAAGTTGGCTGCACATGTTCTAAGCAGATCTGTAACCTGCGGCATTCAAGCTTCAATAAAGCTCAATAAATTTCCAAGTCATGTAGCCCTGTTTGCAAAATCTACAGCTGAATTTATAAAAAAATAGATCGACTTTTCAACCTATTAAATGGAAAACCAGCACTTATACGGAATGATCTAAATATGCATTTTATACAAGAAATGAAGGATTATATATTAAACATTAAACCCACAAACGCAAGAAATAGATCATTTTGTTTCAAAGGCTTGGCCTTAATTATAGAAAGCGTTTTAAGAATAAGAGACACATTATTCATGGATCATAATGATTTATATTACATTTATGTAAATAAATTTAAACAAGATCCGTTAAAGAACTCATTTGGTAAAATAAGAGCGCGGAATATTAATAAAAGTCATCCAAGTGTTTTCGAATTTAACTCCCTGCTAGCCAAAGTTATATCGATAAAATTTTTATTCAAATCGAAATGTTCCAACTGCGAAGAAGACGATTCGATCTACAAGTGGATTGGAATGCTATTTTGCAGAGTGATACAGAAGAACAAATAATACTTACCCAAGAGCTATCACAAAATAACGGCATTCTTAAGAATGAGGAATGTTTTGAAAATAACATGAATACGAACAATATAGTTAATCCACCAGATGAAGACGCAATATCAGTCAAGGTACTGGAGGTCAACGACCTTGCTACAAGATACTTTGCCGGATACTGCTTCTTTAAAACAATTAAAAATGTATAAAATCTGTGAAAATTGAGCTGAAGAAATGTCAAAGGCCAAACAGAATTTCGAAGTATTGATAAAATTAAAAGAATATGAAAATTCAAAAGAAAATTCTCTTATGGCCGTCGGAAAAATATTTTCAAGTATGCCGTCTTCAATTACAAATATTTTCCGAATACTTTCGAAAACTACCTTTTGCATCTAACTTAAAAGAAAATATAATCAAAGAATGTATACTCGTAAAGGCAACAAATATACATTTTCCAAATTGGTTCAATGTATGTTATGATTAAGGTGGTTTAACTGCAGTTTAATACTAACCTAATTTAAGTTAATGATTATTTTGTTAAGTTAGTTAATTTTTTTATATTAATTTCGAAGATTAGTCACCTTCACTTAAGTAGGCCAAGAGCAGCATAAATATAAAATGCAGTATGCAAAACTCATATTCATACCCATTTTCAGAGCAAATTTGTGTCCACAAAGTTTATAGAGTTTTTATTTAATTAATCAAGTCCTGAAAATAAGGTACATACATACAGACAAAATAACAAGCTCACAACTTAAGCCCAACCATTTGCACATTAGATCTATACAGATACTCCATATCCATCCTACCAACGTGTCGGCATCAGAACTCCGTTACCACAGTCGCGCAAAATATTTTTTTTGTTTCTTTTTTGCAGTGAAGGTAAACAAGGGGTATGTGTGAGTGACACGATGGACTAAAAAGTGAGCAGAAAAAAACAAATGTTCCGTGTTCTGATTTTTCCCCTTTGAAATAAGTTTAAGCTTTTTAAAGAGCTTTTAAGAGCTAACACATAGGTTAAGCAGGGCCGGACCCTGATATGTAATTTTTGGCATACCGCTGAATGGCTGATTGAATGGTATAACTCTCATTTGATTGGTCTTTTCAGGGGCGGGTCAGAAATCACATATCAGGGTCCGACCCGAAAATTAGGTTAAGTTTATTAGTTTTTATGACCTAGATTAGTTTTTATGAAAAAAAAAATATTGTGTTTTAAAAGGTTTCCCCACGTTTTTCCTTAAAAAGAAAAAAAAAAAAAAATACAAAAATACAAAAAATTAAATTTGAAATTAAAAAAAAAACATCGATTAAAATTAAAACACTAGAATTAAGTTTTCTAAAAATCATATTATAAGTCTTGTGCACCCCTTAGGTCAGTTACTTTAAGGTATTATAATAGCGTAGTTTTAAGTTTATTAGAACTGTATATTATGTAGGGTATGAGTGGAAATAAAAAAAAAATAAAAAGAAACAAGCAGAGTAGGCGAAAATTCACTATGAATGATTGAAAAATTAGTGGAAAGTATGCCAAATCGAATGCAAAGTGTAATCAAAAGCAAAGGTCTATGGACGGAGTAGAAACTTGTCACAAGAAAAAAAGTGCAAAAATGAATACTTTCATTCTTACTCAAAGTGTTTTCCTTTTCTTATTGTAAACAGTGAACTATGTTGTTTTTATTGAAATGTAAATATTTTTTTAATGTCATAAGTGAAGTAATAAAATATTCATCCATTTTCCTCTAATTTCTGCAACATGTACTCATTTTTGCACGCCCTGTATATAACCCACCAAAATTTACATCAGTGACCAAAGTACATACACAGGAGCATAGCCGTATTTTCATACACATACTCGTATGTACACAAGACCAGCTAGATCACCTCATAGTAAGCCGCTACCTTGCAACCACATGCAGTAAGCAAAACCTACGTCATCATCATCAACACATACCAGAGACGAGATGATACCATCCCTTTTCCTCTCTATTCAACCGGTGGTGTGAGCAAGTATAAAACAGTGCCGAAGATGGAAGGTTAGGGGATAAAATGCAACCGCTAACGAGCTCTCACAGATGCCTTGGCGAGGTCTGTGATCTGAAAATGCTTTAAACCGGCATGGCGGCTCTGGCGGGGAGTACCTATATTCCGACCGTACTCATTGGAACATAATTAAATCAAAATGAATGAAAAAGAAAAAAACAGTTCGCACTCTGACACGCTACCCGTAGGCGTACCAGAACCGACTGAGCGGCAGACACTATCGGCAGCCAACCCGGATGAGGAGATCTCTATTAAGATGCAGAAGCGGCAGAGATAAAGAAGAAGGTCTCTCCAGGTCAGATGAGAAGCCGGTTGTTCAAAATACCCACCTTCCCTCTCCGAGAAAGACGAAACTCCCTAGCTGGGCACTTCGGAAAAAATAGTTGCCAGTACTCCCAAAAACGCGGTCAAATGATTGAGAAGGCCTTAGTTGGAGCAGTCCTTGACCGTATGCGAAAGAATACTGGTGGAACAGCGCCCACATTCGGCAGAGCGAAGTGGCATCGTGGAGTCATTATGATAGACTGTAAAAACCAGTTATCGCTTGAGTTCGCGAAAGCCACGGTTCGCGGTTTTAAACCATGGGAGAAGCTGCACTGAGAGCGGTACCTCCCGATGAAATCCCCACCCTACCCAAGGGAAGTCTCTGTGTTTGTATTCTTGACTGGCGAGTGGATAAAACAGAGACCCTTAGCTTCCTAAAAGCCCAGAATCCTTCTACTGACATGAAGAGCTGGGAGGTAGTTGTGGAGGAAGAATCGAAGAATGGGACCAAGGGATTCATCATCCTCATTAATAAACCTCCAGCCTGACTTCTGAAAGACAAGCAGTTGAAGCTGTTCTGTGGAGAGGTAACTC
Organism: Pocota personata; assembly: GCA_963082735.1. Classification (NCBI taxonomy): domain Eukaryota; kingdom Metazoa; phylum Arthropoda; class Insecta; order Diptera; family Syrphidae; genus Pocota; species Pocota personata. The sequence goes on from OY720430.1 coordinate 110,126,733, forward strand.
TAAAGCTCCTAAAGCGGACTCAACGGGCGGAGAATGATGGGGCGACTGACGCTGTGGAAGTTTAGATTGCGACAACCAATGAAGGTACTGCAAATCAACCTTCATTATAGTACAGTCAACTCCAACAACAGCTGGATCTGGCCCTAATTCAGGAACTGTGGATTCTCAACAATCACGTGACGGGATTAGAGTCAAAAGACTATAATATATATTATGGAAGTGACGCTGGCAAGGTTAGGACTTGTATCATGGCTAAAAAGAGTCTTCAAATTTTAATGCAGTCTCATTTCAGCACTTGTGGCGTCTGTGCACCTACCTTATGATGACGGCATCAACTTCCCCTCGGCAGACCTGAAGTCGCACATATCAGCGTCTTAAAAAGGTAAAAAAAACTTAGTTTTGGGATGTGATGCCAATGCACGTCCACACTGTGACGTAGCACAGATATCAATGCCAGAGTTTTATTTAACTATATTCTAGAATCCAATCTTATTATATGTAATAGAGGCAATGACCCCACCTTTGTAACGTTTACTAGAAAGGAAGTCTTGGATATCACTTTTGTTTTTGAACAAAGCTCTGTTGAAGTTGTTATCAAGGCATAACTAGGCGATAATTGTTGGATACTCTTCAAACTACAACTATCTACTTGTCGGAAAGGGACTTTTAGAAATCCGAGTAGAGCTAAACTGGTTAAAAGAGAGAACTAAGGAAATCGGTAAATCACTTCACCGAGAACCTCAACTCTATAGAAGCAGTTGACAATGCAGTCGATGCACTGACCGACTCTCTTACGCAATCTTTCGCGAAATCCTGGTCGATTAGTAGGCATAGCAGTAAAAATATTTCAACCATGGTGGAGCGACAAAATAGCAGAACTCATTCGCATCTCAAGAATAGGATGGAACCTCGCCAAAGAGGGGGTCGTTAAGTGGTCCACCTATAAAGAAAGGATAAAGTTCCTCAAGAAAGAGACTATGTTCGCAAAGAAGGACTCTTGGAGGTCCTTTTGCGCATCTATAGAATCAACAAACGAAGCGTCCCGCTTACGGAAGGTTCTGGCCAAGACACCAACGCCGGCATCCAATATTAGGAAAGGTGATGGTACCTGGGTAGAGCTACAAGATGAAACGCTGGATACACTATTGAGCACTCGCTTTCCTGGATGTACATCAATCTCCGAAGATAATCGACCCACTCCAGAGGGAATAAGCGCGGAAGAGGTGAGAAATGTAATAGATGATGATATGACGCCTGGGCAATTAAATCATTAGTTCCATATAAGGCACCAGGAATGGATAACATTTGACGTGTGATGTTGCAAGAGTCAGTGGATATTGCTATTCTTCCATGGCTCAAGTGCATTTTCATAGGATGCCTTAAGCTAGGATATGTTCCTAAAGATTGGCGGGAGGTGCGTGTCGTATTTATTCCTAAAGCAGGGAAAGCGAGTCCCCTTTAATATGGCTCCTCATAGTGGATGAGATCTTGGTAATACTGAAGGAAAACGGGTTCAACGCGACGGCTTATGCCGACGATGTGGTCATCCCAATGGTGGACTACCAGCAGATCGACGGAAACTGATTTCATGACCCCTATGCTAGCATTTGAAAGGAGATTCAGCATAAGAATTCCTGACAGAATGCACTGGAGGAACCTGAGAACCATGAAGAAAAAGGAACAGGCGTTCTATACCGACGGTTCTAAGATGGACGTTGGCAAGGGAGCCGGAGTTTATTGTGAGGCCCTAGGAATAAGCAACTCCTTTAGAATAAGCGACGACTGCAGCGTCTTTCAGGCCGAAATCACAGCCATCAAACCGGCTGCGGAAATTATACGCGAGAGTAATATCATTGACAAAACGATAACTGTCTATATACACAGCCAAGCAGCCGTTAAGGCTCTGGACTCTACTGTAATTAGATCAAGACTTGTGAGGACCTGCAAATCACTCTTAAATGAAATATCCGGAGCCAATGCGATGACCATCTGGATACTGAAGGAAACGAAAGGGCTGACGAGCTTGCTAGGAAAGGGGCGGCGTTGCACTTATCGCGGGCCCTAAGTTTTCTGGAATAACTACTGGTCATTGTGCTATTGAAGTTCACGCGGAGCGACTCGGTGGGCTACATAACGAATATTGTAGAAGTTGCAGAGACAAAGAAGAAATTGGATCAGTTCGTCATTGGCTGTGTGATTGTCCTGTCCTTTCCGTTATAAGAATGAGGACCCTCGGAAGTTACTTGTTCTCTGAATTGGAGAACTTAGGTGATATTGAAGCCTACGGACCTCCTGAGATTTATATCACTATCTGGCCGGTTCTAAAAGGACTTTAAAGTGTTTCCAGGGTTAAACGATTGGGCGCAATTGTTGGTCTAAGTGAGCAGTGACTCTATTTGTCACAAGGCACCCATCGACGTAGTCACATATTCAACACGACTGCGAGAGCAAATATTCATCGGGAGCTTTTCGGAACACAGCGCATGTGATAAACTAAGTTAGATTTCACCTCAGACGTATGGACCTACATGAAGAAGCGACACAGGTTTCTTCACATACTCGTACGTACTTACTTACTTTAGGTGGCGCTACAGTCCGGGGTGGACCTGTGCCTCAACCAATACGCCTCTCCAGTTAGCGCGATCTTTGGCTAACTGCCTCCAGTTGCGCACTCCAAGTACGTTGAGGTCCCCTTCCACTTGTGCGCGCCACCTAAGGCGAGGTCTTCCTCTACTGCGTTGTCCCTCCGGGTTGGAATCGAAGACTCTTCGGGCCGGAGCGTTGGTGTCCATTCGCTCTACATGTCCTAGCCATCTTAGACGACTGATGCGCACTTTTCTGACCAGGTCGATGTCGCTGTACAGCTCGTAGAGTTTGCTGTTAAATCTTCTCCTCCAAAGCCCGTCAACGCAAACGGGACCAAAAATCACTCGAACAATTTTGCATTCGAAACTACCAAGAAGATCTTCATCCGCTTTTGCTAGGGTCCATGCTTCTGCGCCATAGAGCAGGACAGGGATGATAAGGGTCTTATGTAGAGTCTCCTAAGTGTTTCTTGACAAAGATTTACTAATCAGTTGCTATCTTAGGCCAAAGAAACAGCGGTTGGCAAGTGTAATTCTTCGCTTGATTTCTGCTGAGGTGTTATTGTCAGAGTTTACCGCGGAGCCGAGGTGGACAAAGTCCCTAACTACCTCAAAATTGTAGCTGTCTATCGTGACGTTCTGTCCGATTCGTCGATGTTGTGTGTCCCTTCTTGTTAACAGCATATATTTTGTTTTACCTCATTCACCACTAAACCCATTTTTGCCGCTTCAGCACTAATACTTGCAAACGCACCAGTAACAGCTCGCTGTGTTCTGCCAAGAATGTTAATGTCATCAGCGTATGCAAGAAGTTGCACAGACTTTTGGAAAATTATGCCCCTGGTGTTGGCTTGTGAGTTTCGCACAATTTTCTCGAGAATGATGTTGAAGAAGTCACATGACAGCGCGTCACCTTGTCTAAATCCTTTTTTGACATCAAAGGTCTCGGTGAGATTGTTTCCAACCTTTATGGAGCAGCGAGCGTTCTCCATCGTCATTCTGCACAATCTGACAAGTTTGGCAGGGATGCCAAAACTAGACATGGTCATCTCTGTATACCTCGTCTCTATAAATGCTGTCATATGCGGCCTTAAAATCAATAAAAAGATGATGAGTATCGATCTGGACTTCTTGGGTTTTCTCCAGGATCTGCCGTAGTGTGAATATTTGATCGGTCGTGGACTTACCGGGTTTAAAACCGCACTGATAGGGACCTATCAGATCGTTGACGAATGGTTTCAGGCGTTCACGCAGTACAGCACTCATGATCTTATACGCAATATTCAGGAGACTGATGCCTCTATAGTTGGCGCAGTTTAGAGGGTCTCCTTTCTTGTGGATCGGGCAAACGATGCTGAGGTTCCATTCATCAGGCATACTTTCTTCTGACCAAATCTTGGAGTCGAGTTGGTGCATGTCAGATAACTCCCGCCGCCTTAAACAGCTCGGCAGTTAAGCCGTCCGGTCCAGTGGCAGCCTTGTTGGATTTAAGCTTAGATATTGTTAGCCTCACTTCATTTTGGTCAGGTGGACGGAAGTCTTGGGTTTCATCGTCCAGATTGAATGGTCGATTCTGCCTGACAGCGGAATTTGTGTCCTCTTCGCCGTTTAGCAGTCTGCAGAAATGGTTTTTCCATGTCCTCAACACCGACTGTGACTCTACTACAAGGTTTCCTTGTTCGTCTCTACAGGTCTCTGTTCGGGTCTTTTTGGCATGACACGTTCTTTTTACCCTTTGGTAAAACTTCCGAACATTATTCCTGGAGTAGCACCTCTCTATATCCTCGATCGCGCGCTTCTCATGCTCTCTTTTTTTTCTCCGGAGAAGCCGATGTTCTTCCCTCCTTTTTTGCTCGTAGAGCTGACAAGCTGTTCTCGTCCTTCTATGCAGTGGCGCTTCGTAGGCATTTTGTTTTGCTGCATGTGCCTGCGAGCACTCTTCGTCAAACCAGGGGTTTCGTGGGGGTGGACTGGTGAAACCGAGCACATCAATTGCGGCGTTTTTGATGGCTTCTTGGCATCGGCACCACTGGTCTTCGGCACTTGATGCTGGCAGCATAGGACTTCTCGAGAGGTTTAAGGATACGCGATCGGCAAAGGTTCTGGCGGTTTGTTGCGTTTGTAGCCGTCCAACGTTAAATCTCCTCACAGTATTTTCTCGTTGTTTTGGCGTCCGGGATATCCGCATCCGTACCTTGGCTACAACAAGGTAGTGGTCCGAGTCAATGTTGGTCGCTCGGTAAGTTCGGACATCTAGAATACTGGAGGAGTGCCTTGCGTCGATCGCAACATGATCAATTTGGTTGACGGTTTGATGATCTGGTGACCGCCATGTTCCTTTGTGGATATTAAGGTGAGGAAACCGTGAACAAGCTATGGTAACATTACGTCCCGCATCAAAATCTATCAGCCTAAGTCCGTTTCCAGACGTGGTGTCGTGTAGGCTGTGCTTTCCTATTCTATTTTGGCGTTGAAATCACCTAAGATGATTTTAATGTCATATTTAGGACATTGCTCATATGCTTTATAGAGGAGCTCATAGAAACAATCTTTGGTAGCATCGTCTTTGTCTTCTGTGGGGGCGTGAGCGCATATAAGGCTGATGTTGGCGAATTTAGCCTTGATGCGGATAGCTGCAAGGCGTTCACTTACGTGTCGAAAGCTCAAGACTTCTTGCCTAAGTCTGCCGCTTACAACGAATCCGCATCCAAATAGACGCTGCTTCTGTTCCCTGTAGCAATCACCGTAATAGATATCACAGTTTTTCATCTTCCTTTTGCCCGGCCCATCCCACCGCACTTCCTGGATGGCGGTGATATCTGCTTTGTAGCAGTCTAGGGCCTCCGCTAGTTGATCGGCTGCACGCGGTCTATTCAGGGTTCGAACATTCCACGTGCAGACCCGAACGTCATTGTCCTTATTTCGTTTAGCCGGGTCATCGACAGTAAATTCATCCTTATCCGAGGCTATTGGTCCCTTCGAAACATTTTTTTCCGCGGTAGGGTTGTTAGCCCCACGCACAACTCCCAACCTGGGGGACCAGGCCCTTTCTGCAACCCCTTGGACAAAAGGAGCCGGAATATTCCGGAGTCAGTAACCTGCTGCGGGGATGTGAGAGCTGTTGTTGACCCATTAAGGGCTCTTCCGCCACCATCTCTATTTCAACACCCTGACTAGTGTTGAAAATCCTCAATGACCTCAGCTCCAAATGCGTCGAAGTAGTTCATTGAGGTATCTGCCATGTTGACTGTTGACGCCACGGTTGATTCAACCATGTGAATTCATCCGCCGTACGTCCTCTTTCTGAGGGGCTCATGTTAGACTTCTGAGACTCGAGCAGACAGTCAACTCCGACAGAGCATTATAATGTTGCTTTATTTTCTGCTTTATCAACACTCGCACTTATAAGTTCAGCAAGTCAAGTCCGGATGGACATAGACCAGTACCCGGTGGTGACCACGGGGAGCTAAAATAAGTACAATTGATGAGTGTGAGATAGTTGCGACACTGGACATCGCCAGGTTGATGCCAATCAGATGCCCATCCCTATTCACACAACATCCAACCACCATACTCGTATGTACCTATTATTAATGAAAATCGATCTAATAATTTATATCAACTAATTTTTACTCAAAAATCATTGAATAATATATAAAGCTTCAACGTATGAGAAAGAAATGAATTTAAGATTTTTAGTTGTTATATTAAGGTCGATTTTATTTAAAGCGACATTCGCTGTCAGAAAAACAACAATAAGCGCAACTTTTATCAGCTGAAAATTTAGGTGATCGAAAACCGTCTGATCTTTATCGACATATGACGTCGACAGCCGGAAACATTTCATTGTTGTGTGAGGACCTAATAAAGCCCCTTTGGAAAAGAAAGATCCCCATACAGATTAGCATTCCACTAGCTACCCAGACTAGATTAGATTTAGGCGATAAGATTTGAGAAACGGCACAAACATTAAGCGTTAACGAAATTCAACAACTCTCTAACAGTCAAAATATCTCAACAATCTTTTCAACTTTGAGAGTAGACTAATGAGAATATTGATCTAATCTCTGGAACTTTGATTTGGGTCTCCGGCGAAAATTCACATTGCCCTTTACCTTTTGCCGCAGTCACAAGACCCATTAGTGGAGCCAATTTTCTTGGCCATTTCAACTTATTGGTTGACATTAAACGACGTGCTCTTATCGATTCACTTACGAACTTGTTTTCTATTACAATCAAGTAATGCTGCTTCTATGACAGTAAAATCGATATGATTTCTCCCCGTTTGCCTATAGTCGATGATGAGTATGGAAACTTACTCAAGGACCACCCCTCATTGACAAACATCCCGGTTACATTCCGGTTAAGCACAAAGTTGTACACCACATCGTGTCCTCAGGGCACCTACCAGTTTTATCGACCAAGACGTTTAGAAAGCACAAGATTGAAAATGGCTTAGATGGAGTATGACCATATGCAACAGTTAGGTATCTGCCGACCGTCATCGTCACCTACTTGCTCTCCTTTACACCTGGTAGCAAAAAAGGAACCGGATGACTGGCATCCCTACGGGAACTACCGCACAATTAATTTTGTAACTGTTCCGGATAGGTACCCTATAGCATACCTTCATAGTTTCTCCGAAAATTTACGAGGTCGCAAGGTATTTTCTAAAATAAATTTTCCACGAGCGTATAATATAGTCAAATACCTACCCGTGGCCGAAGAAGACTCCTTTTGGAATGCTTGAGTTCACTCGAATGCCATTTGGTCTTCGAAATGAAGCTCAGACATTCCAAAGATTCATGAACGAAGTTCTGGAAAGGCTGGGTTTTTGTTTCGTGTATATTGATGATATACTTATCGCAAGTACCAATCGTCAGGAACACTTAAAACACCTAAGAATGCTGTTTGGTCGTTTAGTCGAGCATGGTTTAACTAATAAACCAGCGAAGTCTGAGTTTGGTAGAACTCAACTCGAATTCTTAGGTCACAGCATCGCGAAAGTAGGCATTGCACCGTCCGAGGCACGAGCGAATGCAGTTTAGCGTTTAACTGAGCCTTCTTCATTAAAACATATTCAACGTTTTGTCGGTATGGTAAATTTTTACCATTATTAATTTATTAATTTAATTCATTTATACTTACATGCTAGACAAAAACGCTTAAAACTAGCTTAACTAACTTAACTATCTTATTCTAAATTACTGGCCCTATGCGGGCGCTCTAAGCTAAACTTAAACCTTATCTATGTCTTTCGACTTAATCTATTACTTATTACTATTTTACTTAAATAACAATTATGACAAAGAAAAATTTTTCATTTTAAAAAACTTGGTAACGGTACTATTTATTTGATTTTGATTGGTATCGTACTGTCCATTGTTCGTTTGATTGTCTCGTCCATTTGTTTAAGGTACCTGTCAATCTCCTCGTTTGACAGATTCCAATTCGACGGTGGGTAGAGCGAGTTCGAGGAGAGTCCTCTTGCCAAGTCTCGGGAGAAGCGAGTCCAACGAGTCCTACTGCAGTTGTAGGTGTACGTTTGAACAAACTCTTCCAATTCCGCAATTTCGTTGGGAATCGTTATTTCGGCACTCAGTCCGCAATGGTCTCTGTCATACATAAACGTGCTCAGTCAGTTTATCGTTTGTCGGTCCACGTTGGTCAGTTTTAACCGTTCGTCAAACAGCAGTAGATCCAGATAGGAGCCGCTTCTGGGAAACGACGGACTATCTGTAGCCTTCAAATCGAGCCGAAACTCAACATTATGTTGACCCCACTAATTGAATAGTGAGTTCCCTCTAGGATTTGGTGTATTATTTCCCCAATCTCTATGCTTAGCGTTTAGATCTCCGGCCATGAGGAAATAATTCTCCCCCGACTCCAGCCTTAGGCATCGAAACAATGTCTCGAGCTCTGACATAAATAAAGTAGGTTGAGCAGCTTCAGCAGAGTAAAGCGCCACCACTTACATCTTCTTTCCACTACGGAGATATACAATACACGCTTCCAGCCCCTGGAACCTTCGCACTTCACTACTGTACATGGCCTTATACATAAGTTCTTTACGAATGAAGATCGCTACACCTCCTCTTATATATAAAACTTAAATGCTACCTTAAAATAAGTCTTAACCTAACTTAACTACATGCATAATCAAATATGCACTTTTTTTTTGACATATCCAAGTGCTGTGTTTAATTTTTTTTTTTTTTTTTTTCCGTATAAATAAACTTAAACTACTTAACCTAGACACCTAGAAACTATGTAAGCCAGCCAAGACAAAAATATGGCGGCCAACTTTGCCTTACTGGACCTACCCCGGATCAAAAGGGATCGATCTCTCTAGTAACAACCAGAATTGCTGGTGCTGCTTCTTCACATCTTTAATATCGCGCCCCGATACCGATCTACTGAATCGGAGACGCTCCTCAGTTCTCTGTGCGACGTCTCGGCTGTAGTTGAGCCGCCTGTCCACAGTTGTCCGGGCAACATGAAAGATTAACGGCACCGCCGATTTATCCTGGATCAGGCCTGCCTGATCGCAATAGAGGAATGCTTCTGGAGGGACAAAGCCGTTAAGGCGCACCCTCTCATGGTACCTATGGTTGGGGTAATAAGCCCCGACGATCAGGTTATTCATCGAGGTCATTGCTCTTGCAATGTGCCTTCGAGTCATCTTGACCAGGAAATTGTCCACTCTTATCAGATCCGCCCTATTGTATAGGACCTCATTAGAATAGAATTTTTTGTACTGAGACTCTGGTGTTCTGTACAAGTGAATGCAAGCCCGAAGGCAGGCCCTCTCAAACACCCGAATCTTTTCCATCCTACTTGCCCCTATGTTGAACCACACGGGACATCCATATGCGAGCATGGGCCGAATGAGGGACGTGTAGCAGATTACCTGTTCCCCTACATCGAGCTGCTTGCTATAAAAAAGTCTCTTTGTAAGGGCGAAGGCAGCTCGGGCTCTGGCTAGAGCAGCATCTACATGTTTGTTAAAATATAGATATTGGTCTAACCAAAGTCCAAGGTATCTGACCACGTTTTGACACGCAAGTGGACGCCCGTGTTGTCCAATTATAGAGAACTTTCGCCAATTCTTTCTGGTATCCCTAGAGGCCCGAGACAACGGCGTTCTGAATAGAATGGTTTCCGACTTCTGAAGGTTGATCTTCAACTTCCAGTCGTCGCAATAACGCTGAATCTTATCGAAGTCACTCTGCAAGAGTGTTGCAATGACGTCGATCTTAGGTCCTGATCTGTACACAATCAAATCGTCTGCGAACGCTATTGCATGCTGAAGAGATCCTATTAGATCAGCCGTATAAATATTGAAAAGGATCGGTGAATTAACCGCACCCTGTTGCAGACCATTTTTAATTTCGAACGTCCCAGCAGAAGTCACATTGCCATTTTTCACAACGAACTTTCTACTGGTGAGCATATTAAGCAACATGTACAGCAGTGGTTTGCTTATGCCCAACCTGCTCAACTTGTAAAAGAGCCCTTCCAACCATACGGTATCGAAGGCCTTCTCCAAGTCAATCAGGCAGGCACCCGTGCATTGGTTCTTGCTTTTGTTCCATTGGATATCAGATACCAGTTTAGACGCGGCATGTATTGTATCATGCCCCGTCTTGAAACCGAATTGCTTATCCGGAACTATATTATTGTCCACAACCCACTTAATCAAGGCTCTATTGATCACTTTTTCGAATACCTTGCTGATATTCGGAAGGAGACTGATCGACCGGAGATTTGCCGTATTGGAGGGGTCCTTTCCCATTTTGGGGATCGGCTGTACCACTGCTGTTTTTCAGTGCTCTGGATAATGTGCATTATTCAGTGCATTATTGAACAGGGTGGCGTAAATTTCCACCAATTCTAGATTAAGATGTCGAAGCACAATGTTTGATATTCCATCGATTCCCACAGATTTCTTCTTTCTCAATGATGCGAAGATCGTTTGGAGTTCTACCTTCGATAGGTACAGGGGGTGAACCCTTTCATTTGCGATGGCTTTGTTTGCAAAGTTTTCGTCATTGAACCCGGTAAAACCAGTATTCTCTGATCGCCAGTGCTCTATATCATTTCGAAGGTAGAAGTTGTACATAAGGACTCTATTCTCCAGGTCGTAGTTCGGGCGAATGCTAGCATTTACCTTGTACACATCCTCGAAAATAGTTCCAATGGCCTCCACGTTCTCCTGCGGATCTTCGATCACAAAAAAGTAGTTATCATCGACAGCGTCCCTTGGATCTATTCCTGCTGCTGTAAGTAAGCGTTCATTGTTCGTTGTTCGGGGGATTTTCAGACACAGAAGTTCGTCCACATCGTTCCTCCGAAATATTTTATTAATCTGGGGGAACATACTCGGGTTATCAGACTTGATAGCCAGAATCTTGTTTCCCCAGTGCAAATTAGTCGACCGCCTATTATTTGCTCTAATTAGTATTTTAAGGTTCTTAATCAATGATTTCAGCGTCCTAACCTCGGAGTTTTGTCTGTTAGTAAACTGTCTATACAAGTTTTTTAGTCTTGTAAGCAGTCTACTTTTTTGTACGTGCAGTGCGTCGATTGTTGCATTGCGGAACATGTTTTCAGTTGGTCGATACCTAGGTATCGTACTGTCCATTGTTCGTTTGATTGTCTCGTCCATTTGTTTAAGGTACCTGTCAATCTCCTCGTTTGACAGATTCCAATTCGACGGTGGGTAGAGCGAGTTCGAGGAGAGTGCTCTTGCCAAGTCTCGGGAGAAGCGAGTCCAACGAGTCCTACTGCAGTTGTAGGTGTACGTTTGAACAAACTCTTCCAATTCCGCAATTTCGTTGGGAATCGTTATTTCGGCACTCAGTCCGCAATGGTCTCTGTCATACATAAACGTGCTCAGACAGTTTATCGTTTGTCGGTCCACGTTGGTCAGTTTTAACCGTTCGTCAAACAGCAGTAGATCCAGATAGGAGCCGCTTCTGGGAAACGACGGACTATCTGTAGCCTTCAAATCGAGCCGAAACTCAACATTTTGTTGACCCAACTAATTGAATAGTGAGTTCCCTCTAGGATTTGGTGTATTATTTCCCCAATCTCTATGCTTAGCGTTTAGATCTCCGGCCATGAGGAAATAATTCTCCCCCGACTCCAGCCTTAGGCATCGAAACAATGTCTCGAGCTCTGACATAAATAAAGTAGGTTGAGCAGCTTCAGCAGCGTAAAGCGCCACCACTTACATCTTCTTTCCACTACGGTACACAATACACGCTTCCAGCCCCTGGAACCTTCGCACTTCACTACTGTACATGGCCTTATACATAAGTTCTTTACGAATGAAGATCGCTACACCTCCTCCTTGAGTGGAGTTGGGTCGGTCCCTTCTTTCTATATTATAGTTTTTATGCCGTAACTTGCGTTTCTGGGTTAGCTTAGTTTCGCTAACCAGACACACATCAGGGCTTTGGTCGTCGAGTAACTTGTAGAGCGATTCTTTTCGTTCGTATTAATGGGTGGAATTCGCATCTTCCCTGGCTTTTTCTGCTGCTGTTGTGTTTACTGTTCTTGCTGCTGTTGTTGTTGCTGTTTCGGCTTCTGCTGTTGTTGCTGCTGCTGTTGCTGTTGCTTTGGCTGCTGCTTCTTCTGCTGCTGTGGCTATTGCTGTAGCTTCTTTTGTTGCTGCGGCTGTTGTTGCTCTTGCTGCGGCTGCTTTATTTTTTGTTGTTGTTGCTGGTTAGGCTGCTTTTGTTTTTGCTGTGGCTGTTGTTGTTGCTGTTGCTCTTGGGGTCTATGGAGCATAGCCTGCCTCTCCCTCTCCCGCCTTGCTATTTGCTTGGCTTTTATGACCAATACTTTCTGCTGAAAGTATCATCGTCTTCGTCCTCTGACTCGGACGTGACCAGAGCGGCGAAGTTGTTGTTGTCCCCCATATAATGGCCTTCACCACCATCGGAGACGTATGGGTATTGGTCATCGTCATCTGATGACCTTTGCCTCTTCTTTTCTGCTGCTGTTGTTGTACTAGGCGGCCCTACCATCACCTCACCCGGCAGCTTTTCAGATGAGGTTGTTATGGCGGGGACATTTACCACGTTGGAGGTAGATTTCACTTTCCTCCGCTTCCCGGACTTTGCATCCTCATCGGCTGATTTTTGTTTGTCCACTACTTGGAGTGCGGACTTTTCATTGTCTCCCATCACGTGTTGTTACACTTAATGTTTATTTTTTATTCTTTCAAATTAAAGAGAGAAAAAAAATAGTTTGATGTTTGCGGGAATTGAACCCGTGACTACCGCTCCACGGTCCACTGCCACTACCACTAGACTAAGCTGGCGCTTATTGTCGGAAGTCTTTTCCACCACTTGAAAAATTACTTTGCAGTTACTTGAAGTCGAAAAACACGCGTGTACTCCACGAAGGTCTGTGAATGACTGAAACCTCGCCAATCTCTTAACACCTATTCACGCACAGGTAAAATTGTTATGCGAAAAAAAAAAAATAAGTGTACATTTTCGTGGCTGCCGGAATACCCAGGGGCATTCGCTGAGACCAAAGCAGCTCTTTCACAGGCTACTATGCTTATTAATCCGAGCGAAGATTTTTCAACGCGCGTTACAGTGGATGCATCCAATATAGCTATCGGATCCGTGCTCGAGCAGTTTATTGAAAATGAGTGGAAACCTATAGCTTTTTATTCCAAGAAATTAAGTCCAGCTGAAGTTAAATAGTCGACTTTTAACAGAGAGCTCTTGGCAATATACATATGTATCTATTCGGCATTTCCAATATTTTCTCGAAGGGCGCGAGTTTGTTGTATATACCTACCATAAACCTCTGACTACAGCTTTAGCTAGTAAAGCGTTACAGACAAGGCACCTGGATTGAATATCGCAGTATACCAACGATATAAGACACACAAAAGGAAGGTATAATTTCATAGCTGACTTTCTATCCAGACCTGGAGCAAACTATTTTCACCTGAAAATATTGTTAGTAAGCAAACATCAGATGAAGAATTGAAATTTCCTTTATTACGGAGGACAAAATCATCATTCAAGCTAGAGAATATATCATAGTTCTCCCCATATGGTGCGAAACGTCAACTAATCATAGCGGGCCATATATTCCAAAGTGTCTCAGATATGCGGTATTTCTCAGTTTACACTCACTTTCTCACCCAGGCGTTCGCGCATCAAGGAAGATATTGACGGAGCGATATTTTTGGCCTGTAATGAACGCCGATATTAAGAAGTTTGTTCTTTCTTGCATTTCGTGCCATCTCTCGAAAGTTCACCGACATACCAAATCGCCCATAACAGTTTTAAATTAATTCCAACCGGTGCGATAGTCCAAAGTCCAAACAAATGAAAAAAAAATCATTCATTCGTTCGACTACAAAAACCATCCAACAATTTTTCCAACCTGTGATAGTCCAAAGTCCAAAAAAGTGAAACAAAAATCATTCATTCCTTCGAATGCAAAAACTATCGAATAATTTTTCCAACCGAGGCGATAGTCCAAAGTCCAAATAAGTGAAAAAAATCATTCGTTCGTTCGACTGCAAAAACTATCGAACAATTTTTCCAACCGGTGCGTGCGATAGTCCAAAGTCCAAACAAGTTAAAAAAAATTATTCATTATGTGCCTGTCTAAAAACACACAGCGTCGCTCTGAAGAATCGTTTGTGTAACATACCCTTTCCCTCTAGTACGTTGGTCAATTTCCTCCTGTCACCCGCAGCGCCACCTTCTTCACGAAACAACTTTTGTGAATTTGGTGACTTCCGACAATCTGTCACTTCATAGCGTTTTGTGTAGTCCCTCGTAAATGACCGACATTTTTCTTCTGGTGAGAAGTATAGAGAAAAATAATTTGAACTCGGCATTTAGGCATTAATTAGTACATAATTTTTTTTTAAACCATCATATCGTACACCTGAATATTTTTGTAAGATGAGTGAATTACCCGACGAGAAAAATCAAAATAATCGAAATCCTTCGGAGATTTCATCATCAGACGAGGGTGGGGCGGTGCCTGCTAAGAGACATTCGAAGAAACATGTGTCCAAAGGTTGGTCATCGTCCGATTCTGATTCAGAGGAAATGATATGCTCGCGTCCTCCTAATAAGAGAGCTAGGAGTGACCCACGCATAGACACTCTAATAAGCCAAGTAAGTTATTTAACTCACTTTCTAAGTCAGATGCAAAGTTCGCAGCAATATATTTCTCCGGGGACATATAACGAAAGTGTCTCTGTCGATGATATAAATGCCCCCTCTACAAGCAGTGCCGACAGGAGGGAGGGACAGTTTCTGGTGAATCCAACTACAGACGGGTTACTTGATTTTGGTGAAGTAAAGACTTCAACGGATAATAAGCATGCAATTAAGAACGCACCTAAAGAAAGAGTAAATGCACTGGTTAAGCTGCAGCATCTTCAGTCCGATTCTTGGAAGGAGGTAAAGTACTCAAAAACTTTACAAAGCTTTCTTGCTACTCCAGGCTTCATAGAGCTAAAATTGAATGATGAGTTATGCCATTTGAATAGAGGAAAGGACTATCTAGCTTCAACGGAGCGGGTGATGGCTGGTTTAACCGGTGCACTATTAGATCACAAGGACACTACGCGTTCTAATTTGCAAGAAATTATTAACTGGGCCAACAATGCTCCAGGTGAGTTTACTCCGTCTAACTTGTTTGATAAGTTAGTAAATTTGTTTGGCCCCAATTCAGAAAATGATAAGATTATGGAGCAAGTGCTGCAGATTGTTTGTGGTAAAAGGGCTGAGTGTATTGAAGTAAGGCGCGATCGTATTCTTTCGGAAGTAGCCAACAGAAATTTGCAGACAACTCTGCGAAAAATACCTCCAAGTGCAAAGCACTTATTCGATCAAGATAGCTTGATGCCGATTATACATTCGCTTGGTGGTACTAGTATGTGGCTTAATCCCCCAATGTATCTCAAAGATAGAAAGGACTCGAGGTCTAGAAAGCGCGTCGCGGAGACCGCCACTACGACTTCATTTCAACAGAGTCAAAATGTTCGTAATGATTCTCGTCCTGTGAATAAACCCAACTTTAACCAAAAGAGGTCTATTAAGAGGGATTCTAAGGACACTAATTCCTTTCGTTCCAAAGATAAGAAATGATTGTCCGAAGCAGTCATTCAGAGGGGGTCGTTTGAAAGGGTTTCATCAGACGTGGCGTTCTCTCGGCGCAAACACTTTCATAATGAAAATCATCACTGGAGCGCGGATACCATTTTCAAGCAGACCTACCCTAATATTTCCAACACCAGACGTTATGAGAAGATTTGCGACAAGTATATCTTCCAAGTTGTCGAGCTTAGTGAACGACCTAAAAAATCAGAAAGTCTTAGAGAATGCAAAAGTACAATTTTAGTGCATAAATACAAGTACAATTTTAGTGCATAAATCAGCCATAGCAACATTTTGTGCAGTCCTGCCAGAGGAGCAATCAGAAAGTTTGTTGGTTCGGCAGGTCATTAAGGCAATCGCATCAGCGAAACCAAGAAAAGAGCAGGTACATATTTGAGATCCTCAAATTGTGTTTAATTGGCTAGCTTCAACAAGTACTAAGCAAACTTTGTTTGAGGCATCCAGACGAACAGCTACTATTCTCCTTTTAGCATCGGGTCGAAGAGTTCATGACCTCACATTACTGAGAATTTCAGAGGAGAATATGTCGTCATCTGATACGGAGATAGTCTTTCGGCCGGTCTTTGGGTCGAAAACGGATACTGCTGACCGTAGACAATCGAATTGGGTACTGTCTAAGCATTCCAATGATAAGGTTTGCCCTATAGTATGGATCAACCACCTATTAACTCTTTCGAAATCTAGAAGAGAAAATATAAAAGGGTTAGATCATTTATTTATCACCATAACCGGCCAACCTCGTTCAGCGTCTAGAACTGTAATAGGTGGATGGGTCCGATCCGTGTTGAGAGACGCAGATATTGAGGCGTCACCAGGGAGCTTTAGATCAGCTGTAGCATCAGCTAGCTGGCTGGAAAATCATTCTATCCAAGACATACTAACAACAGGAAATTGGAAAAGCGAAAATACATTTAAAAAGTTTTATTGTAAAGAGGTTAAAGAGTTTAAAAGTAGGAAATCGGATCTACTGTTGTCTAATTTTCGGCCAGAATAATAAGCATTATAACAAGGGCTAATGTATAAGTAGAGAAAAATTGATGAATTCATCGATGTATTTAATTTTGTGCTAAAGAATTATTTGTATGCGATACGTATATTATGAATGTGTATATTTTTGTTTTTTTTTGAATAATGGAAAGAATTTGAGTTTATTTCCCAATGTTTTTAATTTTTCATTTTTCATTTTCACATAGCGTTTTGTGTTCTCTGTCACCAGCAGATATCAGACACGTCTTCAGAGCGACGCTGTGTGTTTTTAGACAGGCACATAATATGAAATTTTGAATTCCAACAAAATTATTATTATGTGCTGAAAGAAAAACACACAGCGTCGCGGAAGTTCTTCCTGGTGAAGACGCTATGAAGTGACAGATTGTCGGAAGTCGCCAAATTCACAAAAGATGTTTCGTGAAGGAGGTGGCGCTGCGGGTGATAGGAGGAAATTTACCAAAGTACTAGAGGGAAAGGGTATGTTACACAAACGATTCTTCAGAGCGACGATGTGTGTTTTTCTTTCAGCACATAATAATAATTTTGTTGGAATTCAAAATTTCATATTCGTTCGACTGCAAAAACCATGGAACAGTTTTTCCAACCCTTGCGATGGTGCAAGCTCCAAACAAGTGAAAAAAAAAAATCAGTCATTTGTTCGATGTGCGATGGTCGCACACAGTGTTCATATACAAAATGGCTGACCAGCCGTCGCCAGAGTCAGACAGTGTACATACACAAAAATCATTCAGTAGAAGTAAACTATCGGACTATCGATAGTGAAACAATTGAATGTTTTTTTTCATTCGAATGAAAATAGTAGTGAGTGAAAATAGTAATGAACGATTTTCGACTAACGAATAAATGAACATTTTGCAACCATCGAGTAAGTCCATTGTTTTTATTCGATAGTTCCCAACACTAGTTTTAATTCTCCCAGTGATCGATTCGAGCATGTGCACATGGACTTGGATGTGTCTAATGGATACACCTACATCCTAACCATTGTCGATAGGTTTACGCGTTGGCTGGAGGCATACCCACTGGAAGACATATGTGCGGAGACGATTGCGATGAAATTCATTTCAGAGTTTATAAGCCGCTTTGGGGTCCCTTCGAGGATAACAACTGATCAGGGGACGAAATTCGAATTGAAATTATTTTCGAAATTGACTAAGTTGTTAGGTCTTCACAGAATAAGATCCACTGCCTACCATCCGCAGTGCTCGTGCACTGCGTTTTAAAAACAGCGATTAGGAGTGCGGATTTACCTCTAGTCCTCCGTGACATATGTTTGGCTTTTTAAATAGATATCAACTGTTCTCCAGCAGAAATGGTGTATGTACAGCCTTTACGCTTGCCAACAGACTTTTCTCTTCTGATACGGTAGAAATGTTTCTGTCTCATTAGCCCGTATTAAGCTCGCGTATAACTTAACACCAGCAGACGATGCAAACAAGAGCAGAAGCTGAGTTAGGGAAAATTAGGTGATAGATATAAGCAATTGAATGTTTGTTAGTTTAGTTTTAATTTTCTTTCGAATGAATAAAGGTCAAGGCATTCTGCCTTTGGATTTTTTTTAGTAAAACTTGTAGTGTTTTAATTAACTGGCGCCCAACGTGGGGCTGCATTCTGTAAGACTGTTAACACAAACTCGAGTGAACTATAGCGATAACCAAGCTTAAGATCAGTGAAAGTGTTGTGAATTAAAATAGTGAACAACCAAGCCACCAAACAGTGAATGAAAATAGTGGAACCAAGCCACCAAACAGTGAATACAAATAGTGGACAACCGAGCCACTAAACAGTGAAATAAAAAAATAGTGGACAACCAAGTCACGAAATATCTAAAAAAAAGTGGATAACCAGACCACTAAGTCGACAGTATAGTGATAGGGAAAAACAAAGGCCCCCGAGCAGTTTTACTAACCAAAGGAACAAAATGGAGTCAGGAAACTCCTCTGACAGCCGCCCTAACCAGCAGAAGCAGTCAGAACCCACCTTCAAAACTAAAACGTTAAGAAGAAATGCTACAAGGAATAATTATTATACTACCTTAAGTTGGTTTAAGGAACAATAAAAATACATTGAACAAAAGAAAAATACTTGCACTACCTTAACGATTGCCAAAATACTAAATAGTAAATTTATATTCTAAGTTATAGATTTAATAAATTTTTGTTTGCTAAATTATTGCTCTGAAGCAAATCTTTACTTGAACTAGTGATATAATTAATTCCCTCATCTAATAAATCAAATATCTTTTGAAAGATGGTAAACCCTAATAATTTAATACGATCAGCTCGTCTAGAATTGCCCGCAGATAACGTTGCAGCTCCCCAACCTCCTGCTCCCGTTCCTCACCCTGCTCCTAACGCAATTAACGACGACATGATTAGGCTGATTTCACAACTAGTGACCGAAACCCTTCGAATACAGGGACGACATCATGAACCCCGCGTCCGATATTAACAACGACGTAGATCAGCCAATAGACTTGGTTAACGATAGGAATTTGTCCGACATGGATAAAATACCTGATGTGGTGAAAAGCCTCAGAGAATTCTCTGGACAGCCACACGAATTCAACTCATGGAAAAAGAGTGTTGATAGGATACTCAAAATCTATGAGCATTTGAAAGGTACCCCCAAGTATTATGAAATCCTATCGGTTATCAGAAATAAAATTACGGGCTACGCAGACGTCGCCCTAGAATCATACAACACCCCATTAAATTGGGAAAAAATGTCAAAATGTCTCACCTTACATTATGCAGACAAGACGGATTTAGGAACCCTCGAGTACCAAATGACAACATTGGTACAAGGTAGTAGTATGATCCCTGAATTCTATCAGGCTGTCTACCACCACTTGTCGCTTATCCTAAATAAGTCAGGATCAATGGATATGAGTCAAGAATCCATGAATAACATGACCCAATGTTATGGGAACAAAGCCCTTGATACCTTCGTCAGAGGGTTGAAAGGCGAACTGCCTATGCTACTCAGCAACCGAGAGCCTACTGACTTACCGCAAGCTTTGCACCTTTGCTTAAAACTGCAAAATATCGATTTTCGGGCTCAGCATGCAAACAATTCACAATCAATCACCTGGAGAACGTTCCACCAAAAACCGCCTCCAGTTCCACCTAGAAGGAACAATTCTTCACATTTAGGACCAGCACCAATTCCAGCACCGAGGCGCAAATTTCATTCTGAGTTACTCCATAACCCTCGAAATGCTCAGCCACCGGCAAATCAACGTCAGCTTCCTCCCAAGCCAATGGACATCGACTATTCCATCAAATCCCAGAAGGTTAATTACCAGAACAGACCTCGAAACCAACAGTTTGTTCCACAGAAGCGCCAACATTCACAACAGGTCCACCAGCCATACAAAGTGCAAAGTGTTTACCACACCGGAGGGCCCGATCCAGATGAGCAGACACCGGAAGATTACGAAAGTGAAATAGAACGAGAAGACCCAAACTATGACCAGACGTTAACGAACTACACTGACTCACAATATGACCCTGAACTTGATGAATCGGAACAACTAGACGATATCTATTTTTTAGACTAAGGTCCTCTTCGCTTCCTTACTTCGAACATATCGCAAGAAGCGGAGAGACACTAAAATTCTTAATAGACACAGGATCTAATAAAGATTACATCCAACCCAGGCATATCAGGAATCTTCTCCTGAATGAAAGGTGTTTCTACGTTAAATCAGTCGGGGGAAGCGTAAAAATTACACACCATTCATTTGTTCAATTATTTGGTCATAATACAGATAAAATAAAATTGTTCATTCTCCCTACTCTTATCTCGTTCGATGGTATAGTAGGCAATGATACACTGAGAAAATTAAACGCGGTTATTCATACAAAAGATAGTTATATGACTATTTACCCAATCACATCAATACCACTCAAACAGCATATTTCACAATTAATTAATAACATTACTCTAAAAACTTCTCACATGAGCCAGGAACAGTCGAACAAACTCAAGGGTATAATTAACGACTGTCCTAACTTTTTTACTGATCCTGACAAGAAATTAACCTACACCACCACCTTAAAAGGGAAAATTCGAACGACAACCAACGAGCCCATTTATTCGAGATCATACCCATACCCTATGGCACTCAAGGGAGAAGTCGAAAAACAAATAAATGACCTACTAAAAGATGGCATCATTAGGCCATCTAAATCGCCTTACAATTCTCCAGTTTGGGTCGTCCCCAAAAAAATGGACGCCTCTGGGGAAAGAAAATATCTCATGGTGATCGACTACCATAAGCTAAACGCTGTTACCGTCGCTGACAGATACCCGATCCCAGAGATTAACGAAGTTCTTGCCAACCTTGGTAAGAATAAATGGTTTACTATAGTTGATCTCAAAAGTGGCTTCCATCAGATCCCACTTAAAGAATCTGATATCGAAAAGACTGCTTTTTTCGTGAATAACGGGAAATTTGAATTCACTCGTCTCCCCTTTGGGCTAAAGAATGCCCCCTCCATTTTTCGAAGGGCTTTGGATGATATTTTGAAACAATACATCGGGAAGTGCTGTTATGTTTATATCGATGACATCGTCATCTTCGGGAAAGACGAGATTGAACATCTTAAGAACCTGGAAATAGTGTTCAAGACGTTAGAGGCCGCCAACATGAAAATACAGTTGGACAAGTGTGAATTCTTTCAGGAAGAAATAGAATTCATAGGCTTTGTCATCGGTAGAGATGGCATTAAAACTAATCCCAAGAAAGTCCAAGTGATTGTTGACCGACCTGCCCCCAAAACTCTTAAAGACCTCCGTTCATTTCTCGGTATGTCAGGATATTATCGCCGCTTCATTAAAGATTACGCAAAACTTGCGAAGAGGGGGATGGACGAGTATCCAAGAACCTTTCAAAAAATAAACCTATTCTTTTAGACAAATAAGCCTTAGAAACATTCAATAAAGTCAAAGATTCACTTATTTCGGCAGAAGTGGTTCTGTCATATCCTAACTTTCAAAACGAATTCGAACTGACCACGGATGCCTCGGATTATGCTATCGCGGCAGTCCTCTCCCAGAATGGCGAACCAATCACATTCCTCTCGAGAACCCGAAACAAGACCGAGGAACATTATGCAACAAATGAGAAGGAAATGCTCGCTATCATATGGTCACTAAATTCATTAAGGAACTTCCTCTATGGATCTCGAAAACTGAAAATGTTTACTGATTACCAGCCTCTCACTTACGCCTTGAGCAATAAGAACACTAATAGTAAAATGAAAAGGTGGAAGGCCATTCTAGAGGAATACAATTACGAACTCAAGTATAAGCCAGGGAAAGCAAATGTAGTGGCTGACGCCCTTTCAAGGCCTCCCCAAGTAACCGAAATTCATTCAATGATCCCAACTGAACATAGTGCCGATAGCTCTTCTGATAACTTAATCCCCATTGTCGAAACCCCAATAAATGTATTCCGAAATCAACTAGTACTAAACACAGGCGAAGAAAACAGTTACCAAATTAAAACTCCGTTCGAAAACTACACAAGACACATTTTTATCAAACCAGAGTACACGGAAGCAGACTTAGTAAACGCATTCAAGAGATACTTGAACCCTAATACTATAAATGAACTCTTGACAAACGAAGAAACTATGGGTAAGATACAAGAAATTTATCCGCTCCACTTCAAGGACTACCGTATTAAATTTAAACAAAAATTTGTGGAAGACATACCCAGCGAAACCGAGCAAGGAGAAACAATCCTAAAGATACACCGACGCGCTCATCGCAACGCCGAAGAAAACCGAATTCAATTGCTAGAAAATTTCTACTTCCCTAAAATGTCTTCAAAAATTAAAGCCTTAATAAACCGTTGCGCAACCTGTAAAGAAAATAAATACGACAGGCATCCTAATAAACCACAACTGAAACCTACACTCATCCCTAATTATCCTGGACACACTATTCATATCGATATCTTTTCTACAGAAAAACAACTTGTCTTAACGGTAAATTCACAAAATTCGCCCAAGCTAAAATTATCTCATCACGCTCAATCGAAGACATTAGACGACCAATACGAGATATCATATTCTTCTTCTGCGTACCTGAAGTTGTTGTAATAGATAATGAGAAGGCGCTAAATTCAGCCTCAATAACCTCAATGCTAGAAGATGATCTTCAAATCGAAATTTTTAAAACCCCTCCATATAAAAGTGAGGTGAACGGTCAAGTTGAACGCTTCCACTCCACGTTGTCCGAAATCATGAGATGTCTTAAATCCGATGGGAGGTCCATCGGTCTTTTGAAGAACTCCTAGAATGAGCCGCGAATGAATGCAACTTCACTGTCCACTCAACCACCGGTAAGAAACCGATAGAACTCTTTTACGGACGAATACCCAGACTAAATCCCGATCAATTTGAAAAGACAAGGTTGACTAACATCGAAAGACTTAGATCTAAAAAAGAGAAGGACAATAAATACCATAACAAGAAAAGAAAGCCAATTAAAGCCTACCAAATAGGACAAGCTATTTTTGTTAAAAATAATAAATGGATACGTTCGAAATTAACTGGTAGACACCGACAAGAAATAGTTAAGGAAAATTCTACAGTAATAACCGAATCCGGCAAAGTAGTGCACAAAAGTAATATTAGAAACTAAGATTTATCTTTTCAGATGTGCCTTTTGCACCTGTCAGGCAAGTATTCAAATATTGGACTTCTCAAACGCACAAATAGTGACTTTTCACGTTGAACAGACAAAGATACAGGACGGAAATTTCAAACTAATACATGTCATTGACTTGGACCAATACGACAAATTCATATCAGCGATAGCCCCAATCCTTAACCTCGAATCTACCCAAAACCATACCATATCTGCCTTACTATCACATGAGCTGCAACAAATTAAAAATCTCCTGCATAACTTGAAACCGCGAATAACAAAATTTTATCGGCAGCGCATGGAAATGGATTGCTGGCAATCCAGACCATGACTACTTGGTCACCATTAAAGAAAAAATCACGGACGTCCTAACAAATAATAACAAGCAGGTCGTCATAAATCAATTATACAATGAGAGAATGAATAATATCACTAAAGTTCAAAATGAAATACAGAAATTGTTAAAAGAAGACAATAAATTAAGTTTCGAGGTAATAACAAATGTTCAATACAAAATTAAACTTGTAAAAGAAGAAATAGAAAATATTAACTACGCCATCCACTGGGCTAAACTAGGTATGATCAATTCACTTATTTTATCAAAAAAAGAAATAAAGCTTGTAACAAATATTTTAAATAAGCAACAGTTGCCCTATAACACAATAGAAGAATCTTTAGATTTCTCAGATGTAAAAATCATAAGCAATAGCTCAATAATGCTCTATATTGTAAACATTTCCTTAACAACAAATGAAATTTATGAAAGTCTTATGATTAAACCAGTAAAAAGGAATAATATTGTAACAGAAATTTTATTTGATGTAATTTTTAAAAATAATGAAGAAATATATGGAACAGTAAGAAAATGTAAAAGTTATAACTCTCTATCCATTTGTAATTCCAAAGATATTGTTAACATTAGAAACGATACATGTATTCCTAACTTGCTCAACAGCCTCTCGGCTATCTGCAACACCGTCAATAGTCAGCATATTCCAACCATAGACGAGATTTCAACTGGTAACCTATTGCTAAATCAATTTACCGGAACCCTACAAGTCGAAAATACTACCCACAGCCTCAATGGAACGTTCCTAATAAAATTCCACAACACCACTGTAAACAGCAATGGAAGATCATTTATTCCCAGAGAAGCGTCAATGATGAAAGTATTACCGGCAATACTCCAACCCAATCCAAAAGAGAAAAAGTACAGGGAATTATTATCCTTGGAAATGATGAAGGACCTCCACATCAACAACACGAATGAAATCCGATTATTACAAACAGAGAACAACGCACATCAGGTAACCACATACTCGCTCATCTCCTGTCTTGGAATACTCGCCATAATAACCACGATCCGCAAGCTTTTACCTAAACGAAACAATACCAAGGTCACCATCCAAATTCCAGAAGAAAAGATCCACGAGAACCATCACGAACCAAGAACGATCGTATCACCTAACGCACTCCAACATATTGAGATGCCAAAGCAAAGGTTCAACAACCTTCCATATTTTTAGCGATTAGGGACAATCTCATTTAAGAGGGGAAGACTTAACACCAGCAGACGATGCAAACAACACCTGCAGCCGCGAACCCCGAGGAACGGAAATGCTGACCAAGCGTCTGGTGCAATCGGTGCACACCGAGTCATTCCCACGATAGCAAACAAGAGCAGAAGCTGAGTTAGGGAAAATTAGGTGATAAATATAAGCAATTGAATGTTCGTTAATTTAGTTTTAATTTTCTTTCGAATGAATAAAGGTCAAGGCATTCTGCCTTTGGATTTTTTTTAGTAAAACTTGTAGTGTTTTAATTAACTTATATAATAGAATCGAGGATATTAAGAAACGTGTCATATTTCGACAGTGTAATGAGACGTTCGTACTTTTATTTTCTTTCATCATCTACAATCATTAACACCTTCGGCTGGAAGGCGGTGATGTAGTGTTCTCCGCCGGTGTTGCATAGATTTTCTCTTGGCGATAATTAGTCCTACACTACTGGCAGACCCATACAACATAACGAAATGCATAAGAAAAAAAGTCAAATGCTTGCCTTAGTGTAACAGTTTAACTCTCATAGTTTAATCTTACAGCAACTATGCATATACACTAATTAGAAATAGTTAGTTGGTCTTCGTCACTGAAGCTAGCGTGTGCGGTTGCATATACGGCTCTGGTTAATTAGTAATCTTACAATTTGTAATCCAGTTTTACTTTAAATTTATACAATACAATTTATAATTTGTATTACGATATTGAATACAGTGAATTTCTTTATTTAATTATTTAATAACTTCCTACTACTTTCTTAGTATATGTGTCATTTGTTTAATGGAAACAAAAAAAAAATCGTAAAAATATGTAAATCTTTCTCTCACTAAACTCCAGAGCCCTTTGATCGGGACTCTGACTGCTTCATAAATTTAAAGTTGCTTAAGTCCAGGACTGGATTTGACCGGAATCTGAGCTAGGAAGGAGTTGTAGTCGAATTCTTATGAATGGATCCAAAACCAATCAAGGGTCTGATGCTGGTGTCTTCGTGTAGGACGACAATATTTGGCTGTCTTTCAAGCGGAAACTTATGCTATCCCAATGGAAACTACTTATCAAAGTCTTTGAAAAGATATGCAGTAATGATTAACATATGTATTTATCTTTGGAAAACATAATAAAAAATATTTAAGTTGTAGTTTTTCGAAGTGAAAAGTTATATTTTACTGTGTGTGTCCAGTAAAAATTTTGAAGAGTTAATCTAGAAAAGGTAAAATATATTATTTAAGTTTATTTCAGGTTGATTAGGTACCTTGGTACTTACAAATACAAAAAAGTTGCGAAAAAAAATCGAATTAGAGGAAATGTCGTGGCGAATAAAGTGCGCTATTGTATGCTGCAATGCAACAACTGCCCAATTTCCAGAAAGGAAAATGCTTAGATTTCTTAAAAAGGGAACTAAGAAATATAATGACTGTCTAGCACAGGCAGAAGAATCCCGTGATAATGTTGAAAATCTTAAACGGCCATACATTTGTAGTAAACATTTCGATTTGAAATTTTTTGTGGAAAAAAAAATTAAAAGACGAAGCTGTTCTTACACTTTTTATGAAAAGGAGTGAAATGTTTTTGGAATCTAATGACAATGAACTCGCTTTTGATCCTAAGAAAGCCAAAATAAACTACTCTAATCACAAAAGATTAAAAGTGCAAACGAGTACCGATATATCCATTGATGAACTAAATGAAGTTTCAGCAATTATAGACTGCAACTGATGTATGGATTCCATAGAATCTGTATGCAAGAAATGCGAAGCGAACAAAAAAAAAGCATTTTTTTATATTCAACAAATAAGTAGACTGAAAAAAATTAACAAAATCCTCAAAGAGAGAGCTAAAAAAAGTCTAAAATTCAGAAATATCCTGGCAATTAAAGTCCGCAGGCTAAAAAAAGATAAAGCACAACTTAGAGAATATCAAAAGCAAACAATAGAAGAAAAAATAGATTTCTTACATGATATAAATAAAAATTCGAAAACTTTTTGCAAACTCATTTTATCACAAGGCAAACAACAATTTACTTACACAATTTATCTCCTGGTCTAAACGAAAATGTTTTTGAGGAAATACAAAAAAATGTTTTAACATTGGAACCAAAAGACAAAGAAGTCATTTTAATATTCAATGAGATGAGTATCCAGGCGAATTTAACATACAACAAATATAAAGACATAATCGAGGGCATGTTCATGATTCGTGATATATGTGGTAAATATAAACAAGTGCTTTATCATATGACCTGTCCAAGCAATATACCAACAAAGCAGCTCGAAATTGAAGTATACAACTGTATTGACATATGTAGAAATCTGGGTCTAAACGTAAGAGGCATTTGCTGTGACCAAGGCCCTACGAATCGAAGCCTTTTCAATAAATTAAAGCTGGATGAGGACATCAGTTCCTCAAAAAAAGTGTATGGAATGTGTGATGTGCCACATTTAATCAAAAGTGTAAGAAACAATCTTTTAAGATCAGACTTACAAACTCTGGATGGAGTTGTAAGCTGGAAAATAATTGAGTATATATATAATACAGAAAGAAATAATACCACAAAAATGTGTCCAAAACTAAAATATGCTCATATAGATCCCACAGAACTTCAAAAAATGAATGTGAAACTAGCGGCACAAGTACTTAACAGATCCGTGGCTTGCGCAATTAATGCATTACAGCGCTTGAATAAATTTCCAGAGATAATTGCACAGTTTGTGCAACCAACATCAGAATTTATAAGTAAAATCAATAAATTATTTGATTTATTGAATGGAAGACCTGCACTTATTCGAAATGACGCAAATATTGGATTTTTAAAAGAAATGCAATCACATTTAAAACAAATTCAGCCAATCAATGCAAAATGGAAACCCATCTGCTTGAAAGTATTTTAATGATAAAAAAATAATTATTCAATGATTACTGTGAGTTACATTATATATATGTAAACAATTGCAATCAGGAGCTGCTTGAAAACCTTTTTGGAAAAATAAGAGCAAGAAATTTTAATAAAAATAATCCAAACGCGTCTGTATTTGGCTCATTACTGGCCAAAATTATGGCTCTAAAATTCTTGTTTAAGTCAAAATTTTCTAATTGTGAAGAAGAAGATTCTGAATATTTACAGTTAGATTGGAATGCTGTGTTGGATTCTAAAAATAAAACAAAGATTGTCGTAACACAGGAGCAAGAGAAAAATGAAAACATATTCGATCTAGCCAAATTTTGTGAATTCGAACTTCTAGCGATAGAATTACCAGATGAAGACACGATATCAGTAAAAATGACAGAAATGAATGACATAGCCACAAGGTATTTTGCGGGTTACTGTTCTTTTAAAACACTTAAAAAAATGAATGCAGTTTGTGAGAACTGTGTTAAAGAAATGACAAAGGACAAAACCAATTTCGATCTCACGGAAATATTGATCAAATTGAAAGAATATGAACACTCGAATGAAAATCCAATACTTGTCTGGCCATCAGACAAGTACTTCAGAATATGGCAACTTCACATACAAGTATTTACCAATTGTTTTCAGAAATGTCCATTTGCATCTAATCTTAGAGAAAATATAGTAAATCAATGTATCTCAAAAACAAATTTGCACTATCCAGATTGGTTTGAAACGACAAATAAATGTTATTCGAACGAAATTGATACAGTCAATTTCCTTGTGACAGTTCTGCTTTGGAAAAATTGTAAGTGGTTTATTGACAAGAGCATAGACAAGAAAAGGAATCCAAAACAAAAGACAAAAAAGATGCAAAATTTAATGAATATGTAAACTAAAATAAATATTTACATATGTACATACATAATGTATGAATATTTGAAAAAAAAACTAAGGCCGTGGTGTGGTAAGGGAGGTGGTGGGGGTCAATATTCTGCCACGTCCGCGTTCGTGTCCCCTGGAAACCACTTTGGTTAAGGAACTGTGAATAGCTAAAAATCATACTTCTAATATGTATTATGCAATTGTCTAAAGACAAAAATATATTATAAAAATGCCTTTAACTAAAGTGGGCTAAGAGCAGAGTTGATTTTGTTTCCTATTGTTTAACGTGCATGAACAAAAAAATAATAAAGGAGTGGCTACGACTACCTATCAGACCTCTTCTTTTATGTAAAATGTAAGGACCAAACATCAAACATACTGTAAATGAGGGTAAGAGTACCACAAGGATTTGTAAAAGACAGATGTATTCAAACACTTAGGAAATAAATGAACATAATTATTTGTCTCAGCCTCAATCTTATAATACGTACATACCTACATACATATGAATAAAGTAAAGTAAAATAAAGTTAGGCTACAATACCTACAGTACCTACTATTTAAATTTGTTGTACCGTACCTACAAATTTTTAACATCATCGCAGATTGAATTAAAATTATTCCTGATCTTAACCTACCCTAATTTAATGTACAAGTTAGCGACAAATACGCTTAGCTCGTATAAGTGCAGTCGCTGCATTTCCCACGTTACCGATCATTAGTGGAAAACGTGTAAGATGCACACGACACTAATAATCGCAACATTCACAAATATTCATCCGCCGGTAACCCGATGCAACTTCCCGGAATCACCTGTCTGCGCACCGTCGTTGTTCCCGGAATTCATCGTAGCAGCTAGCGTATGCATAGGCGATAAGGTTAAGTTGTTAGTTTGTAAGTTCGAGTTTTGTTTCTACCGTTGCACAATAAAGAGCTCTTGCTCGTAAAAAAATAATTTTTTCGGCTTTTAAACATAAAAAAGCTTAATTGGCGCCCGAGCAATCCTTGAACCAGTAGTGAGAAGTGTACAATAGTGAATAAAAAATCACATAGTGATATAATTATTGATACTCTCCGCTAAGCCCGAGCAATCCTTGAACCAGTAGTGAGAAGTGTACAATAGTGAATAAAAAATCACATAGTGATATAATTATTGATACTCTCCGCTAAGACCGAGCAGCCTTCATCTACAGTATAAATAAAAAGTAGTGAAGTGAACTAGTAGCGAAAAGTGACAACAATAAAAAATTCCATAGTGAAGTGATCGTCGAAATTTTCTGCTATTAAGGAAGAACAACTCCCCTGGAATCCGGCCCCCGAGTACCGAAAGGAAAAAGGAAGCAGTGTTCAACAGCCAGCCGCTCCAGCGATCAGTGTGCCATAAGCAGAAGATGTGGTACTTTATGTAAGCTAGTGATTAAGACTAAATTCATTTTTTTCTATTCTTAACTGATAACAATTTGAAATAATAGAATTTAAGAGAGTAATCAGATAATTTCAAATAATATAATTTAGAAAAAGTGATTAGACAATTTAAAATAATAAAATTTAAGAAAGTAATTGGACAACTTATAATAATAGAATTTAAGAACGTAGTTAAAGTAGATTAGTCATTATCGCGGATAGAAATTAATTTAACCAAATTTATAAGATTTATTGATTCCTCGTCACATACTTTCTTTTCTCTTTCTCTCTCCTTTTGCTTTTGTGAGTGCGGAATAAATAAAAATGTCAAACCCGAATAACCTCATTCGACCACCCGTGCTTAATATCCCACCAGTTGAAAATCATCCTCAACCAGACCCTCTACAGCCTCAGGCCCAAGCGCGCCCTGTCATTCCGTCTGCCCAATTAATTAATACGATCAGCAGCATCGTCCAATCAATACTTCACCCCAATCTCGATCCCCTCATTGCCCAGGACCAGCGTATAGAGCCTGAACACGGTAATGATCTCTCAGAACTAGATAAAATTCCGGACGTGGTAAGAAGCCTTCGTGAGTTCACAGGGAAACCTGGCGAATTCAGTTCCTGGAGAAAAAGCGTAGATCGCGTCCTCCAAATATATCAACCCCTTCAGGGAACCAGATATTACGGCATTATAACTACGATCAGGAATAAAATTATCGGTGAGGCTGACGCCGTGTTGGAATCATACAACACTCCGTTAAATTGGAAAGCTATTTCCAAGTGCCTAATGTTACATTACGCGGACCAAAGAGATCTCAACACTTTGGAGTACCAAATGATGTCCCTAGTACAAGGTAACTCTTCAGTGCAGGATTTCTATCAATCGGTCTACACGCACCTATCCCTCATACTTAATAAAGTACAGTGCATGGACGTAGGGAACGAGTCAATTTCTCTACTTACCCGTAACTATAGAGATAAGGCACTCGACACGTTTATACGTGGCCTTAACGGCGACCTTCCAAAATTACTAGGCATTCGAGAACCAACGGACCTTCCGCAAGCCCTTAATCTATGTCTGAAGCTTGAGAATCAAGGATTCAAATCGAATTATGCAAACAATAAAAACTCTTTTACGCACAGATTCAATCAAACCGCTCCCCACCCACCGGCACGAAATCATGGACAGCAGTACAACACTCGACGAGAACCCTTTTTCCCACAAGTGGCCTACTTGCCGCAAGTTCACCCACACCAAAACCTTTCGCAGGCTTATCCACAACAAAATATTCGTTATCCAAATTATCCACAATACAGTTACCCTCACTACAATTCTTGTCCTAACCCCAACCCACCCCCCCGTCCTTCGGCTCCTAAGCCGCAGCCAAAGCCAGAGCCCATGGATACCTCGTCTATAATGACGAAAGCGGTTAACTACCAAAACAGGCCACCGCAATTTAAATACGCAGGCAAGCGTCCACCAGGACCTTCGATGCAGGCCCATATCCCAAACAAATATCAGAGAAACTTTCACATTGACGTCGGATCAACTCCACCAGACCCACCGGAGTTCTACATAGAACCAACAGGTTACGTCTGTCCAACTGACCTTTACGCATTTTACGGTCAAAACGACATAAGGGAAGTAGAACACGACCCTGATCTCAGGAACTACGTGATCAGCCAGGCTGAACAATTCTCACAAGAAGACAATCTAGCTCAATGTGACCAAGAACCCCAGGAATTCAGTGACATTAATTTTTTAGGTTAGCCGACACTTCGCTGCCCTATATCCAGTGCAAGACGAAGAGTGGACAAATACTTAACTTCCTAATAGATACAGGTTCGAGTAAGAACTATATTCAACCCAGTTTAATAACAAACCCCCTCCCAAATAATCAACACTTTTTCGCCAAGTCTATCGCAGGAGACGTCAAAGTAACCCAACACACGTTTTTGAACCTTTTTGGCCAACCAGTAAAGCTTAAATTTTTCCTTCTACCAACGCTAAAGTCATTCCATGGAATAATTGGAAATGATAGTCTTAAACAACTATCAGCTGTCATTCATACAAAAGACAATTTCATGACGATTCTTGATAAAGTTAAAGTTAAAATCAAACAACGCGAATCACAAACAATAAATTCTCTGACTGTTAAAATAAACAGCATGCCTGAATCGCAAAGACGAGCCATAAATGCTATCGTACACAAATTTCGCCCCTTGTTCTCAGAACCAAACGAAAAACTCACCTACACAACAAAAGTTACAGGCGAAATACGTACACAGTCCGACTCCCCGGTATACTCTAAATACTACCCGTATCCCGCATCGCTCAGAGATGAGGTAGATAAACAGGTCCAAAAGTTGTTAGAAGACAACATAATCAAACCATCCCGCTCTCCATACAATTCCCCAGTGTGGATTGTTCCTAAGAAAACCGACTCAAACGGGAATAAGCAATTTAGACTCGTAATTGATTATAGGAAATTAAATTCCGTAACAATCTCAGACCGCTACCCAATACCTGAGATTAATGAAGTCTTATCACAATTAGGACAAAGCAAATTCTTCACAGTCCTAGACCTGAAAAGTGGGTTTCACCAGATTCCACTCAAGGAATCGGATATGGAAAAAACCGCATTCTCGATCAACAATGGGAAGTTCGAGTTCACACGACTCCCATTCGGCTTAAAGAACGCACCATCCATCTTTCAGCGTGCGCTTGACGATATTCTGCGATCTTACATCGGGAAATTCTGCTACGTCTACATTGATGATATCATCATCTTTAGCAAAGACGAAAGCGATCATGTGAGACACGTAGAAGAAATATTCAGAACGTTAAGCGAAGCCAATATGAAGGTACAATTAGACAAATGCGACTTCTTTAAAGAAGAAGTCGAATTTTTGGGCTTCATTGTATCGTCTAAAGGACTATCGACAAACCCCGCAAAAGTTCAAGAAATAGCCAATTTTCCCGTTCCCAAAACTCTTAAAGAGCTAAGATCATTCTTAGGCCTATCAGGTTATTACCGTAGATTCGTGAAAGACTACGCAAAACTAGCCAAACCTTTAACAACTTTACTAAGAGGTGAAGAAGGGAGAATATCAAAAAACAAATCCGCAAGAGTCCCAATAACACTCACACCAGATTGTATCTCAGCCTTTCAAAAAATTAAGAGCTCATTGGTCTCCAGAGACCTAGTTCTTGTCTATCCAGACTACAAAAAAAGTTTCGAGTTAACCACTGACGCCTCTAATTCTGCTCTTGGCGCAGTACTATCGCAAGGTGATAGACCCATTATGTTCATTTCTAGATCGTTGAGCAAAACCGAAGAAGCCTATGCGGCTAACGAGAAGGAGATGCTCGCTATCATATGGGCTTTGAATACATTAAGAAACTATTTGTATGGTACTGCACACGTCAAGATATTCACAGACCACCAACCCCTTACGTACGCCCTGAGTAGTAAGAACAATAATTCCAAGATGAAACGCTGGAAAGCGATTTTGGAGGAATATAACTACGAGCTGAATTATAAGCCAGGAAAAAGTAATGTTGTAGCTGACGCACTATCTCGCTTACCGAAAAATTCCGAAGTCAACTCATTGACTATGACACAACATAGTGACGAAAGCTCGTCGCACGATTTAATACCAGCCGTCGAAAGCCCAATAAATGTATTTAAAAACCAATTAATGCTTCTTATCGGTAACAATGAAAACTATGAGTTAAAAATCCCCTTTCCAACATACCATAGGCACACCTTTACACAAAAAGAGTATACTGACGAAGACTTAACGTCTATCCTGAAACGATACCTCAACCCAAGTGTGATTAATGGAATCTTTACAACAGAACCTATTATGGGGAGAATCCAAGAAATTTACCCCTTTCATTTCAGATTATACAAAGCTAGATTCACACAAACTCAGGTTACGGACCTAACAGACGCAAACGAACAAGAAAACAGAATCCTTCAAGAACATAAGCGAGCCCACAGAAATAGCCAAGAAAACAAAAAGCAGTTACTAGAAAAATTTTACTTCCCACGGATGAAAGCTAAGATTCATAAATTGGTAGAACAATGCAAAACATGTAAAGAACAAAAATATGAACGCCATCCTAACAAGCCCGAATTACAAGCAACCCCGCTACCCCGATTTCCAGGCGAAATAGTACATTTTGATATTTACTCTACAGACAGAAACCTTGTATTAACGGCCGTAGACAAGTTTTCCAAGTACGCCATGGTGCGTATTATCAAGTCAAAGGCTATCGAGGATATTAGAGAACCTCTAAGGCAACTTTTGTTCGCCTTCGGAGTACCAAAAATGGTAGTTTTCGATAATGAGAAATCATTCAATTCTGCTTCGATCTGCTTTATGATGCAGGATCAATTAAATATCGAAATTTATAAAACCCCACCATACACCAGCGCAGTGAATGGTCAAGTGGAAAGATTCCACTCCACTCTTTCGGAGATCATGCGTTGCCTGAAGTCAGAACGCAATCACAGATCCTTTACGGAACTTTTAGACCGTGCTGTCTACGAGTACAACTACTCGATACATTCTACAATAAATAAAAAACCGATCGAAGTATTTTTTGGAAGAACGGTAAGTACCGACCCAAAAGTGTACGAGGAAACTAGAAATGAAAACATTGAAAAACTTAGGAAAAAGCAGAATCAACATATGATAACACACAATAAAAATAGGAAACCTATAAAAAACTACGCACAAGGAGAAACTATTTATGTAAAGACTAACAAACGTATAGGAACAAAGCTGTCTGCTAGATTTAGGAAAGAAATAGTGAAGCAAAATAATTCAACCACCGTATTAACTAATTCAGGAAAAATAGTCCACAAATCAAATATCCGAAATTAATCCATTTCAGATTTTTTATACCCTCGGTCTGGACAGAAGTTCAAATATTAGACTATTCAAATTCGAAATTGGTATCCATTAACACAGGATTGGCCAAAATACAAACAGGTTCATTTAAAATTGTTCATGTTATTGACCTACAAGCATACGAGAATGTAATTGAGGATCTCCAGTCAAGAATAACGAACCACACAAATAATGCTAACCCCAACATCCTTTTCATATCCCATCAAGTAACAGAACTCCGCAATCTAATAAGCCATCTGAAACCTATATTCAGGAAACGCAGATCATTAAATTTCCTTGGAAGTACTTGGAAGTGGATCGCTGGCAGCCCCGACCACGATGACTTCCAACTCATAAAAGCAAAAATGCACAACCTTTTGAAAAACAATAATAAGCAAATTATAATCAATAAATCTTCTATTGACAGGATAAATGAAATCACGAATGTAACCGGTCATATAATGAAACTTATCAAATCTGACGAAAATATTAAAAATAACTATATCTTAGATGTAAAATACAAAATAGACCTTATAAAGGAGGAGATAAAAATGTACAGTATGCTTTACTTTGGGCAAAAGCCAAGATTGTTAACTCTTTTATATTGTCAATATCAGAGATACAAATAATCCAAAATGTTTTCGAAAATGATAACCTACCGTATGTCAACTTTGAAGAAGCGCTTGAATTCGCTGATGTAAAAATTGCATCAAATGCATCAACAATCCTCTATATAATCAATATACCCACTACCGAAATAGAAACATGTAATAATCTTTTTATCAAAGCTATAAGAAAATCAAGCACTGTAATAAAAATTCCTTATGAATATGTTTTAAATTGTAAAGATAATATTTATGGTATAAGGCGAAATTGTCAAACTTATAATAAGCTAACAATATGTAAAAGAAATTGTATCGAAAGTCTAACAGAAGATGAATGCATACCAAATTTGTTAAGAAGCCGACCGTCCAATTGCCCTGAAACAAATAAACAGCACGTCCCCGTCATCGAGCAAATACTCCCTGGAACCCTATTTCTGAACCAGTTCAATGGATCGATACTCGTCCAAAGAGAAACAATCAACCTTACTGGAACCTTCATCATACAGTACCACAACGACTCCGTCTACGTGAATGGTCAAAATGATAGCTCAAACGAAATCTCTATAACCAAACCCCTTCCGGCCATAGTTCAACCCGATTCGTCTATGAAAACATACGAGGAAGTTTTAACTCTCGAGATGATGAAGGAGCTTCACATCAATAACACTAAACACATAGAACAACTACAAGAAGATCAACAAACATACCAGATAGCAAACTACAGTCTGATAACATTGGTATTGATAGCATCCATTGTTATCGCAGTAAATCTAATCATAACCAAGCAAAAGAACAGGACTAGCATCCCCGCTGAAAAAATAGAAGCATCAACGACTGCACCGGAAACCAGTAAAAATGTACCAGTCCTTTATATGGTCACGAGCGAGGACGCTCGAGTCTAAGAAGGGAGGAGTTAGCGACAAATACGCTTAGCTCGTATAAGTGCAGTCGCTGCATTTCCCACGTTACCGATCATTAGTGGAAAACGTGTAAGATGCACACGACACTAATAATCGCAACATTCACAAATATTCATCCGCCGGTAACCCGATGCAACTTCCCGGAATCACCTGTCTGCGCACCGTCGTTGTTCCCGGAATTCATCGTAGCAGCTAGCGTATGCATAGGCGATAAGGTTAAGTTGTTAGTTTGTAAGTTCGAGTTTTGTTTCTACCGTTGCACAATAAAGAGCTCTTGCTCGTAAAAAAATATTTTTTTCGGCTTTTAAACATAAAAAAAGCTTAATTTACATACATATGCAGGTATACATACTGTAGTATGCGAGCTACGGCTCGAGTAGATAAAACGATATTCTGTGAAATTATTTCTTTATTTTTTAGTCTATAGAACAATTCAAGTTCACACTATACTATTCTTCGCAAACTCCTTCCTTACAAGGTCTCTTTCTTCTCAAATCACTTTATCTCCTTTCCATTACTTAATTCACAAATCAAAACTAATTACTTCTTCTTGTTAACTCTCAACTTTCAATTTATCACAAAATTACAACTTCACCCATTATCACTTTTCCAATCTCCTCGTGCGGTTCAAAACCAATTGCCCGGTCTCGATCGCCATCTGTCCTTAAATAGCCGTATTTCTAATAGCCAGAAACTTCTAGCAAATTCTTCGACCACTGGAACAAGAAAATTCTTATGTAATAATTCCAGGATGCCAGCTGCAGCCAATAATCTATTGTTCTCTTTTATCCGTGATATTATCCGTCTCTTATCGTGGACACGAACTGTGGAGACTAATTGCAGACACGAATCTGGAATGAAAAGACATTCGGAACAAAATTATGCCAGAATGAAAAGACACTTCGGAATTTGTTGCATTATGCTACATTATGTTGCACTGCCCCCTCTTAGACTTGTTCGTCCCGAACAAGTGCGTCCTCACTTCGGCCATTGTATCGACTCAGTCGGTCCACATGAACCAATTTCATTTTGGCCCTTGGTCCTTGCTGGATGCGGTAGACAACATCGTTGATGCGGGTTATTATTCTGTATGGACCCTCCCAGTTCTGCTGCAACTTAGGTGATTTCCCCTTTTGGCGATGGGGATTATACAGCCACACTAGATCTCCCTCCTGGAATCCTGACGTTGTTGCCTTGGCATCATACCTGGTCTTCATGCGGTCGCTCGTCATCTAAATCTGGCTTCTGGTCATTTGGTGTATGTCCCTAAGCCTTTCCCTAAGGTCCGCCACGTACTCTTCTTCATTTCTGGGCTCTTTGGTAGGAGATCCAAATTTCACCTCACTGGGTAACCGAGCTATTCCACCAAACAAGATTTAGAACGGCGTATGTTGAGTAGTGCTATGCACGGCACTTCTATAGGCCATCAAAAACAAGGGAATCTGCCGGTCCCAATCCCGTTGGTAGTCACTTACGACCTTCGAGAGATGTTCGTCCAAAGTCCTATTGAAACGCTCCACCATACCGTCCGACTGTGGATGAAGCGGGGTTGTCCTTGTCTTTTTGATTCCGAGTAGTTGACACATCTCTTGGAAGATTCTTGACTCGAAGTTCCGCCCTTGGTCAGAATGCAATTCCGAGGGCACACCGAATCTGCTCACCCAATTGTAGACGATCTGCTCCGCCACGGTTCTGGCTTCCTGGTTAGGGATCGGAAACGCTTCCGGCCACTTACTGAAGTAGTCTATTACTACGAGTATATACCGATTACCATTGTCGGTTTCCGGAAAGGGCCCTGCGATTCTTTCGAAAGGTGCTCCCACGTTGTATTGGTGCATCTTACCTCGAGTTTTGATTCTCGGACCCTTGCTAGCTGCACACACGTCGCATTTTCTGCACCAGTCTTCGACATCTTCCTTCGCTTTTAACCAATAAAAACGTTCTCGTACCTTTCTAGCGTCTTATTCACTCCCAAGTGGCCTACGGACGCCCCGCCATGCATTTCCTGTAACACCTCCTTGACCCTCGTCCGCGGCACGACAAGCTGCATTACAAACGACTTTCTGTCGGAGGATTCCCATTTTCTTCTCAGAACACCTTCTTGGACATGGAGGGAGTCCCACTGCGCAAAATATGCCTTTAAGGTCGGGCTTCTGTGAGAGATGTTCTGATGATCCGGTTTCTCCTTCCAGGCCAGAATCGGCTCGATATCCGGGTCTTTCTTCTGAGCGTTCCGGATCTCATCTACGCTCCAGCCGGCGCACAGTGTGCAATTTTGCACATCTAGCGGAACTTAATTAAAAAATCAAAGTCGTCCGAATGATAATTTTTTGGTATAAGATGATAGCTAAAATCCCAGACATTAGCATATAAACAACAAAAATGTTATAAGAACGGTATTTGCCGTTGTGTAACATCACAAACAGTAGCAAAACATTTCTGAAAAAAAAAATGAAATCAGTGGCATATTGTGGGTCAAGTTGGCCGTTGTTGTTGAAAGTGATAAGCGTAGCTAGTCTACATAATATATTTTTTTTATTGTTTTGCTATAATCTACTAATTTTTTAAGGTAAGTCAAAATTAATTATTAGCTATGAAAATGGAAGAAATAAATGTTTTGTGATAAGACTTTAGGATTGTTGGTTTTTTTGTGTTTTGTGACTTTGTGAAGACTTTTAAAAATGTATCCGAATGTATCCCCCGTGAAATGTGACTTAAAATGTTCTGTGGTGTTAAATTAATCAGAATCCATTCACACTTTTTGCTCTTGAGTGCTCACCCCATACAGCTTTCTTTTTTTTTGTTAGGTCTATAGCAAAATGAAAATTCAAGAAATTTTTGAGGTGTGGAAAAACACTAAAAAACTGGACCGAAATAAACTAATTTCGGCTTACATATTGGAAAGCTTTGGCCTTGCGGACACTAATAAAGTCCCCAGAGTGCTGCAAATATATGTAAGCTCTATGAGTTGCAAAATTAATGAAAGGTGGCAAGAAAGTATGCGAGATATTAAAAGGTTTCAAAGCAATAATATGAAATGGTTGAATGAGGACATTAGATTGCCAGCAGAATTTTATGATAGTCTGCTAACAACAAGCATAAAATCGAATCCTGGACGACCTTCGAAAGCATTTGAAGAATGTGCATCTAAAGTGCAAAAAAGAAAAATAAAGGAACTTGTGTGCACTAAAACTCCAAGCGAAATCGCTATCGCTGCAGATCTTGTCAAGGAGCTTGCATTTAGCTCTCCTGCAAGGGCTACTAATCTTAAAAGGGCTAGATCCAGTCAAGGAAAGGAAATAAAAAAGGTTAGTCCAGAGGAAGCGCTTTTGCTCATGGTGAACATTAAATTAAGTACATTTCAGTATAAAAACATGCGCCAGCAGCTGAAGGATATAAACTCCAATGTGTACCCGCCTTACTACTTAGTGCAAGAGGCAAAGAAAGACTGCTACCCTGAAGAATCAGCTTTTAATGTAACTGATGTATCTGCTGAAGTGAAACTTCAAGCTTTACTAGATATTATAGTAAAACGTATCATCAAGGCACAAAGCGACGTTTAGCAAATTTGGGTGTGCATGTTTTATCTTTGCGCCTAATCTCCAAATGGGGCTGTGACGGTAGTTCATCACAAAGTCGCTACAAGCAAAATATGGATGATACAGAATGTAGTGACAAGAATTTATTTTCAATATCATTTGTGCCCCTTCGTTTGGTTGATGACATATCAAACAAAATTATATGGCAAAACCCAAGGCCTAATTCAACGCGGTACTGCAGGCTCGTTAAATTTATTTTCAAAAAAGAAACCAAGGAACTAATTAAAACCGAGAAACATCAAATGCAAGATCAAATAAATCAACTCATACCATCAAATTTGAATTTAAATGACATGCAAGTGCAATGCAAGCATGAGCTTCTATTTACAATGGTAGACGGGAAAGTTTGCAGTGTTTTGTCGCAATATGACTCCTCCCAAAAATGCTATATTTGTGGTGCAACTCCCAAGGAGATGAATAACGAAATAAGTGCCATTAAAAAACCAGATGAACAAATGTTCAACTTTGGGATGTCTCCATTGCATTCTTGGATTAGATCATTTGAATGTCTATTGCACATCTCCTACAAGTTGGAAATAAAAAAGTGGCATGCACGATCGCAAGAAGAAAAAAATTTAGTAGCGAACAAGAAGATTTATATACAATCACGATTTCGGGAACAAATGGGATTATTAGTAGACATGCCAAAGCAAATAGCAGGGAACACAAATGATGGCAACACTGCACGTAAATTTTTTAGAAACGCGGAAATAAGCGCAGAGATAACAGGGATTAATGTTGATCTCATCCAACATTTTCGAATTTTACTCGAAGCAATATCTAGTGAATATGAAATTGATCCAGACAAATTTGCAAGTTATGCCAGTGAAACCCGAAAAATATATCTTGAGCATTACGCTTGGTATCATATGCATGCAAGTATACATAAGCTTTTCATCCATTCAAAGGATATTATTCAAGCTTGCATTCTTCCACTTGTTCAGTTGTTGGAAGAAGCGCAAGAAGCAAGCAACAAAGAATACAGACGATTCCGCGAGCATTTCAGCCGAAAGACGTCAAGGAAAAATACGAATAGAGATGTACTGAATAGGTTTTTGCTTTCGTCAGATCCCTATCTATCGAGTCGCTGTACAGTGCTTCACCGAATGAGAAACCCACTTCCTCAGGAAAGTATTGCCCCCTTGAAGAAGATGATACATCCGACTAATTACAAAATTGTAGTCCAAATAAAATAATTTAAAAACATAAATATAATAAATTGTGTGTCAGACTTCTTACAATTAAATATATTAC
Source organism: Pocota personata (assembly GCA_963082735.1). Lineage (NCBI taxonomy): Eukaryota > Metazoa > Arthropoda > Insecta > Diptera > Syrphidae > Pocota > Pocota personata. The sequence goes on from OY720430.1 coordinate 110,168,190, forward strand.
ATAAATGAACCGAAGTTCATATCAAAAGATATATAATCAAGCGTGTCAGGAATAAAGTTCCACTAGATGTGCAAAATTGCACACTGTGCGGCGATAGGTTCGGCTCTCATTCTTTGGATGGAAATCAGCTCCCGTTCTTCCTGACGCGCACAATGTTTACAATCCGTTCTGCATGGTCTCCGGGACAGTGCATCCGCATTAGAGTGGAGTTTTCCTTTACGATGCTGTATTTCGTAGCCGTAGATTTGCAGCCTTTCGATCCATCTTGCGACCTGACCCTCAGGACTCTTGAACTGTAATAGCCATTTTAAGGCTGCATGGTCTGTGCAAAGAACGAACTTCCTCCCATAGAGGTATTTGTGAAAATGCTTGGTAGCCAAGATCAAAGCTAGAAGTTCCCGCCTTGTCACGCAGTAGTTCCTTTCTGGCTTAGAGAGCACCTTGCTGAAGTACGCAACCACCTTCTCTTGGCCATCATGCACCTGGGAGAGTACGGCTCCTACCCCGACATTACTAGCATCTGCATCCACAATGAACGTTTCCCCGGGAGTGGGGTAAGCCAGTATCGGGGCATCGCATAGCCATTGTTTAGGTGCCTTGAAGCTCTTCTCGCACTCAACTGACCACTTGAATAGTTTCCCATTTTCCGTCAACTGGTGCAGGCTCTTTGCGATCCCGGCAAAATCCTTCACGAACCGTCTGTAGTAGGTGGCTAGGCCCAGGAAGCTCCTTAGTTAGTGTTTGTCTTTGGGGACTGGCCAGTTTTTCACCGCTTCGACCTTCTCTGGGTCGGTTCTCACTCCTTTCGCTGAAATTATGTGCCCCAAGTACTTCACTTCTGCTCTAAACAGGGCGCACTTCTTGGGGTTGAGCTTCAGGTGGGCACTTCGAAGCTTTTGAAACACATCCCTTAGATTGTCTCGGTGTTGCGCAAACGTTTTTCCTACGACGATGACATCATCCAAGTATACCAAACAGGTTTTCCATGTTAACCCTTGCAGGACACATTCCATCAATCGCTCGAAAGTCGCCGGAGCATTGCACAGCCCGAATGGCATTACCGTGAATTGCCATAGCCCATTTCCTGCGGTGAAGGCGGTTTTCTCCCGGTCTTCTGGATGGATCTGTACCTGCCAGTAGCCACTCTTCAAGTCGAGAGTGGAAAACCATCGGGCTCCTGATAGTGTGTCTAGCGTGTCGTCAATCCGTGGCAGAGGGTAGCTGTCTTTCTTGGTGACGTAATTGAGCTGCCGATAGTCTACGCAGAACCGCGTGCTGCCATCTTTCTTCTTAACCAGTACAACCGGTGATGCCCACGGACTTTTGGAACTTTCAATCACACCTTCTTTCTCCATTGCCGACACCATCTCTGCAACTTCTGTCTGCTTTGCCAATGGAAGGCGCCTAGCAGGCTGACGAATTGGTCTAGTATCACCAGTGTCTATTCGATGTTGTACCAGGTGTGTTCGGCCGTATTCTCCGTCCTGTGCGGCAAATACATCAGCGTACTCATTGATAAGATTCTCTGCCATAGTTCGCTGCTCCTGATTCAGCTCACTGGACTGGAGAATCGTCTCTCTCGTTTCCGCTGTCCAAGGTGATGGGAGAGGTTTTGGAGCATCACGTTCAGATATTGTTGCGACGGCGGTAATCGGCGTGCATTTTCCAGTCACCTCCCCTCGCCTTAGTTTGACAGTGTGTGGTCTCGCGTTCAAAACTCTCACTGGAATCATGGGGTTCTTTGGTTCGACTAACGTCTTTCCCACGATGTAGTCTTGAGAATGCTTCTCTGGGTCTGGTTCTACTATGTAGAATCGGTGGCTCCCAAGATCACCTTCCAGCTTCGTCCAAATGATTGTCTCTGAAGACGGCGGCAAAACTTCGTCTTTGCTGATGACTGTCCTGAGAGTTACGGCATTCTCGTTTCCGTACACCATCGGAATCTCCACATTGCGATACCTCAGTACCTGCATCCCGATGTCCAAGATTACTTCATCTGCTTTCATGAAGTCTATTCCGATGATGCACTCGTCGCATATATCTGCCACCAGAAACGCATGGGAGAACGTCAGTCCCGCCAGAGTAATCGTAAGACGAACTTCTCCAAACGCCTTCGCCATTTCCCCTGTTGCAGTCTTCAGGCAGTAGCTGTTGGTGTTGTGCAGCCAGGCGCTTCTGACGATATCTCTTCTTACAATGGAGGCGGTGGCACCTGTGTCGATGGTGGCTACGCACTTCTTCTTGTTGATTAGTGCATCCACTGTCAGGCTCTTGTTACCCCGTTTGGTTTGCGAAACTTGAATGGTGGTCCTGGGGGCCTCGATTCCAGTAACCAACTTCTGCCCCGCGAGGTTGGTCCTTACGCATTTCCCGACTGCTGGTTTTGGAAAGTCTGACCGAAAGTATGCTTCCTCTTAGCTTCTCCTACTTCCGCAATGTGGACAATGTCCTCGTCTAGGTGCACTTCTGCACTGCCGTTGTAGGTGTCCGGTTTGGTTGCAATTCCAGCAACGGATTTGACTTCCGCGAGCTTTGTCTTCATCCATGACGGCTGTTCTCTGGCATGAGCAGTCCACGACAGACATTTCCCTGACACGGTGTATTCCCTGGTATGCTTGGTCCGCAGCCTTCATTGACAAAGCGAATGCCAATGCCTCGGGGAGTGTTCGCTTTTCAGCCATCCTTACAGCCATTTGCAGTTGTCTGTCCTCTATGGCCTGAATAAAAGCTTCCACCGCCATTTCGTTGATAAGCTCCTCACCGGCTTTAGGGTATGAAAGATGGGCTAGTCGCTCTATATCCGCTTGCAACTGTTGGAGCGTTTCCCGCATCTCGATAGCCTGAACCAGAGAGTCGTAGTTCTGCTGTTTATCTTCCGGGATGGTCTGCAAGAGCTCCGCAGCTGGACCCCTCAGTGCAAGCGTGAGTGCAATGGACTTCTCTTCATCGTCCCAGCTATTGGTCATTGCGGCCGCTTCGAATTGCCTCTTATAAATTGGCCATGATGTTTGACCATCGAAGATAGGAGGCTGCATCTCCTTTCTTCTCAGACCTTCAGTGGAATATTCCCGTGCTTTCAGTCTCTTCACGTTGCTGAGTTCCTTAGGAAGATTTTCGGATTGCTTTGCTACTTTTTCAAACTGGATCTCTATCTTCCCGAACTGAGTTTCATGTTTCTCAAAGTTTTGATCGAATCTAGTTTCGACTTTTTCGAGTTGCGTCTCGACCTTCTCGATTTTTTCTTCGATCGCTTCGAATTTGGATTCCAAGTTCTTGTTTTGCTCATCAAGTTTGCTTTACAGAGCATCTAGAGAATTCTTCTGGTCATCGAGCTTAAGTTCCAGAGACTTCTTTTGGTCTTCTATTGCTTTCTTTTGTTCGTCCATGACTAACTTAAGTTGCAGGAGCAGACTTGTTATACCCGGATCGGCTACTGTACTTGCTGGTTCCTCTTCCACGTCAAACTCTACGTCATGCGGATTTTCACCTTCCTGCTTTACTGCTTCTTCCAGACGAATCAGTAGGGCATCTTTTCCCCCAGTTGTGTCGGGATTCCGCTTACTGAGTTCTGCTTTTAGTTGAATTATAGTTAGTTTTCGCAATTTGCGACACATTTTTCGCAACTAATTAACCCAACACAGAAATCGTTTTTTTTTTATTGTGCAATTTCACACCACGGAAATAGTTGTTCACAGAATAAGTTTCATCCCACTTCTGACACCAATGTAATATGCGAGCTAAGGCTCGTGTAGATAAAACGATATTCTGTGAAATTATTTCTTTATTTTCTAGTCTACAGAACAATTCAAGTTCACACTATACTATTCTTCGCAAACTCCTTCCTTACAAGGTCTCTTTCTTCTCAAATCACTTTATCTCATTTCAATTACTTAATTCACAAATCCAAACTAATTACTTCTTCTTGTTAACTCTCAACTTTCAATTTATCACAAAATTACAACTTCACCCATTATCACTTTTCCAATCTCCCCGTGCGGTTTAAAACCAACTGCCCTGCCTCGATCGCCATCTGTCCTTAAATAGCCGCATTTCTGATAGCCAGAAACTTCTAGCAAATTCTTCGATCACTGGAATAAGAAACTTCTGATGTAATAATTCCAACATGACAGCTGCAGCCAATAATCTCTTGTGGTTATAATTCTCTTGCGGTTATAATTCTCTTTTAATTCTGCGACGTCGTCTTAGCCATAATCCGTACACGAGCCTCGAATGAAAACACACTTCGGAATGTGTGCATACTTTTTGGAGCGTAGTTATTATGCTACATTATTGTTGCATACTTTTGGAGCGTAGTTATTATGCTACATTATGTTACAGTATGTTACGCGTTTCGGTAGAACCGTAGCACCACCGAGTCGTTTTGCTTCCCACCACACGTAGTTTAAATTAATTTCTTTTTTTTTTTTTTCCTTTTGTTGCCTTATCTAATATTAGTTGTATCGTTTTTTTTTATAAAGTAATACGTGGAAAATGCAGATAGAAAGTGTATCTTATGGAATTTAAAAAGAATGCTAATAACATATATTTTGTATTATTATTTATACTGAATTATATTGTAACATAATGTAGCATAATAACTACGCCCTCGAACAGGCAACAAATTCCGAAGTGTCTTTTCATTTGAGGTTCGTGTCTGAAATTAGTCACCACGCTCGGATAATATCACGGATAAAAGAGAGCAAGAGAGAATTATAACTGCACGAAATGATTGTCATCTTGGAATTATTACATCAGAATTTTTCTTGTTCCAGTGGTCGAAGAATTTGCTGGAAGTTTCTGGCTATCAGAAACTTCTGCTATATAAGGACAGATGGCGATCAAAATGGAGCAGTAGTTTCTAAATTGTGGCGAAGAGATTAGAAAAGTGATAATGGGCGAAGTTGTAATTTTGTGATAAATTGAAAGTTGAGATTTAACAAGAAGAAGTAATTAGTTTGAATTTGTGAATTAAGTAATAGAAAGGAGATAAAGTGATTTGAGAGGACAGAGACCTTGTAAGAAAAGAATTGCGAAGAATAGTATAGTGTGAACCTGAATTGTTCTATAGACTAGAAAATAAAGAAATAATTTCACAGAATATTGTTTTATCTACTCGAGCCGTAGCTCGCACATTACAATATATTACTCGTATGCATATATGAAAGGAAGATGTTGTATAAAGTACAACTGATAAGTATAAATTATAGATAAACACATACTCATGAATACTTATGTGAATTATACTTGTATATATACTAGCTTATATTACTTATTAGAGTCAGTCTGAATTAGTCTATCGTACAATAAAGATCTCAATTATAATCGAATCTTTCATTTATACGTTACACAACATCCTGGAGGTCCGAAAACTAAGAGATAGCCTTCCTATTCAAACGTTGGTGTGAGCAAGTACAAAACCGTGCCGAAGATGGAAGGTTGGGTGGATAAAATACCAACCGCTAACGAGTTCTCACAGATGCCCTGGCGAGGTCTGTGATCTGAAAATGACTTCCCCATGGCGGCTCTGACCTTACTCGTGGGAACAAAATGAACAAAAAAGAAAAAGAAAAAACAAAACAAAACAAACAGCAGTTCGGGCGCTGACACTATATCCGTGGGCGAACCAGAGTTGGCTGAGCGGCAGCCACTATCGACAGCCAACCCAGATGAGGAGATCTCTATGAAAATGGAGGAGCGGCTATTAGCAGATCCATCCGAGAGTACCCGGAAGTCGGAGATGAAGAAGAAAGTCTCTCCAGGTCAGATGAGAAGGCGGTTGTTCCTTAGAGCGACGCATATCAAATCGATCCTGGAGGTAAAGGACCCATCTTCCCTCTCCGAGAAAGAACAAAACTCCCTGGCCTGGGCTATTGACATAATAGAAAAGGACGCTCTGACGGGCCTGCGCCTAAATAGACTGCTGGAAAAACCAAGGTAGATGCCCCTAAGGCAGACATCAGGAGGAAGGGAGCAGCTAACACAAAAACTGCCAGTAAGACCGGTGCCGCTAAGGCAGGTCCTACTGGTCAGCCAGAAATCTTGAGGGCCGCTGAACATTCACGTAGGATGGCCAAGACCAAGAGGGAGGATTTTGTGTCAAAAAGGTCGAAGGCTGATACGTAGATGCCTTTCAGCGGGGCGATTCGTAGTTCACTACAACTAGCTGTAGTGGACTTCGGAAAACCTAGTGGCCAGTATTCCCAAGAACGTGCTCAAATGATTGAGAAGGCCTTAGCTGGAGCAGTCTTTGACTATATTCGAAAGAATACTGGTGGAACTGCACCCACATTCGGGAGAGCGATGTGGCATCGTGGAGTCATGCTGATAGACGGTAAAGACCAGTTATCGCTTGAATTCGCGAAAGCCACGGTTTGCGGTCTTAAACTATGGGAAGGGGCTGCACTGCGAGCGGTACCTCTCGATGAAATCCCAACAATACCCAAGGGAAGGTTCTGTGTTCCTGACTGGGGTGTGGACAAAACAGAGATCATCAGCTTCCTAAAAGCCCAGAACCCTTCTACTGATATGAAGAGCTGGGAGGTCGTTGTGGAGGAAGAATCGAAGAATGGGACCAAGGGATTCATCATCCTCATGAATGAACCTCCTACCTCATTTCTCTTCTCACTTCCAATTGCATCATCTTCTTGGATAGATCTGCTTGCAACACAGGGGATTCCTCTTGAATGTGTTTAAAATCAGTTAACTGCTGCGATAGATTAGTTGTTGGCATAATAGATGCGTCGCGCCTGATAGTGATGGCTTGTTTCCCGATAATTATGATTATTTCTTGACGGATCATACAATGGGATTGCAGTCGCAAGATTCCACTGCCGCTTAATGTGCTCGTCCGTGTGTTAAAGTTGCAAATAATGTCGATTTAAGTTTCTCTTGGGATGGAGAATATCCAGGTGTTTGGATGAATCATTTCTATCCAGTAAGATTTTGCTGGAATATTGCGTGTTACGCATGATGGTGATAAGTTTATGTTATGGTGTAATATACTCATCTCACAGGAACTAACTGACGAACTGGCGGTGAATATAGGCTGTTGCAGATTGCACCAATGCATGTTTGTTGACCTTTTATTACAAGAAGCAAACTCTGCCTTTGTCATTGGGTAATAGTGGTCTTTTTCCGGATTAACTAATAGGTAGTCCGAAGATGGTACAATGAACGTAAAGTTTTCATTGTGGTTTGTTGGCACAGATAGCATATTATAAACCTTAAAATCCTTATTATACAATACAAAAGAGGTAGCGTTATTTCAATAATGACGTTGTTCGCCATAACTCTTCCCTTCGGACGTAGCTCTTTGTACAGTTGTAGGATAGATTCGTGATGTCTTTCTCCAGGTATCATCATCGTCCGAGGAATGTTGTCATGTATGCGCAACAGTTCGTCGTTTAGTTGTTGAACACTTGGTATCAGAGGATGTATTTTTTCATTATGTGTAGACAACAAGACGTCCAGCAAGATACCTTGCGTATTTTGATAATTTATCATTATCAAAATTGTAGTAAGTGCAGTGGAGGTGAAACTTAGGAATGTATTGTACCTGTCGGTTTGGTTCTTTCAATTATTTATCAACTCAGTAAGTAGCTTCTGTTGTTTTTGGGTTGACTCATGCTCTTCCTTAAATACATTTAGCGTGGAATCAATGATTGTAGTCTGATTTCTCATGAGCTCCATTATGTAGTTTTCGTTGTTGCGTACATTTTGTATTGTTTTTTCATATTTCGGAGCAAATCGCAGATCTGACACGTCGAACAGTTTATTGGCCACAGTACCAATAATATCGAAAGGAGAGCGTTTGCTTCGTTGAACTGGATCACTGTTTGCATGTAATAATATGTCATTATTAAGCTCTATTTGTTGGAGCTGGCGTTTAAATTAAGTTAGAGTAGTTTCGCATAACATGTCACTGTTTACGGCAAATTCATTATTATTGCATATTTCACTCATCTGCCTTATACATTCCTTATAGGTGTAGAATTCTGACCAGTAGTTAGTCAGGTTAAAAAATACAACAGTTTTCCAAGAACCTGCAATCATGTTTGCACTACCAACATCCTCAAAGAATATTCCTGGCTGGCTGCTGAACTGAGTTATCTCCACTTTCTTGTATGTTTGTTGTGAAGCAATTGACGGCATGAGTGTTGTCATTAATGACACAAGCAATAACGAGTTGACAATTTTTGAGCCTAGACCGTCGCTTCTCCTTGTTTTGCTTCTGCTGGATTGACTTGGTTCATAATCTCGAGCGGTATCCGAATTATCTTCGATTGGTAGAGGGCAAAGTTTAGTTATTGGCCTCTTCATGTATTTATTATTGCTAAAAACAGTTACAGCACGAACTTCTTTGTCCTTTCCTGGATGTATTTCTGAAATCTTTCCCAACAACCACTTAGTTGGTGGCAAACGGTTATCCTTAAGCAGTACAATATCTCCTTTATGGATATTCGATTCCCTTTGTTTCCATTTAGAACGCTGTTGAAGGTGGGATAGATACTCTGTTGACCAGATCTTCCAAAAGTTTTGGGTCATCCTTTGAATTAATAGCCATCGGGAACGGAGACTTCGTCCTTGATCTATTATTGGTTCTGGCAAGGCGTTCATTGAAAATCCAATGAAGAAGTGACCTGGCGTGAGTATTGGATTATCATCAATGTCGTTTGTTAGCGAGATGAGTGGGCGAGAGTTTAAACATGCTTCTATTTGCGTAAGCAGTGTTTGTAACTCTTCAAATGTCAGAGTCGTGTCACCGATTATCCTCTTTAAATGGTATTTTGTGGATTTTACGCCTGCCTCCCACAGTCCTCCGAAATGTGGTGAAGCTGGTGGAATAAAGTTCCAACCTATGCCATCTAACGCAAGTTTTTCTGCAATTTCATTTTCTGACTGCTTGAAGGTGAGCTTCATTAGTGATGTTATTTCTTTGCTGACACCCACAAATGTTGTTCCACAATCCCTATAAATGTGTGGACATATTCCTCGCCTTGAGATAAATCGCCTAAGAGCAGCTAAGAATGCTTCTGACGTAAGGTCGCTGACTAACTCGATATGAATAGACTTAGTTGCTAGACATACGAATACTGCTATACATCCCTTTGTTTTCCGGTTTCTTCGCCCGTTCGATACAAGAATCTGGATTTGACCGGTATAATCGATTCCCGTATGAGTAAATGGTCTTGACGGTGTAACTCTGGGTATTGGCTGGATGCCCATTATCTGGCCCTTAGTTGATGCACTGAATCGGTGACTTCATTCACACTTCTGAATTACTTGGCGTACAACGTTTTTAGCTTGTAGAACCCAGTATGATTGACGCAATGTTGCAATAGTTACTTGAATTCCTGCATGCAGTGTCCTCCTGTGTATCATTTCAACCAGTAATTTCGTAAAATGATCATTCCTTGGTAGTATGTACGGGTGCTTCTACACCTCTGGTATATTTGCATTCTCTAGTCGTCCTCCAACTACTATAATATTATCCTTGTCAAGGCGCGGGGATAACGACAGAAGCTTGCTCTTAGTAGAGAGAACTGTTCCACGCTTCAAGCATGACAGTTCCTCAGGAAAGGCTTTCTGTTGCATTATGCGGATTACTGCCTTTCTCGCATTTTCCAGTTCGATGTTGGTTAGAAATTCAGCTCGGTTTTCTGCCTTGTAGTTTAACATAAAACGTCTGCAATAGACTACGACTCGAATTAGTCTGTTGTATGAAGAAAATCGTTCGCACATGTCACTTCAAGTGACATTAATGCTACCTTTGACTCAGGTATGATAAAGCCTTCAATGTTTTCTGATGACGGAGAAGCGATAGGGTCTTTAAGCCATTCTGGACCACTCCACCACAACCGATGGTCTTTCAATTGATCTGGTGAGATACCTCTAGATGCGCAATCAGCAGGATTGTCGGTGGAGCTTACATGTCCCCAAGGGCTCGGCTCAGTAACTTCCTGTATTTGGGATACTCTATATGCCAAGGCAATTGTGGAATCTGTCCATGCAAATACGCCATCCACTTGTGACTCAAATATTCGATAAAGTTCTTTGAGTACCTTTGACAGTAAATGAGCTCCGCACAGCTCCAGTTTCGGAAGGGTGATTTTCTTTTTAATGGCTGCCACCTTAGTTTTGGCTTTTAATGGAGTGCATCTGTAAGTCCCTTTTCGCAGTCTTATTCTCGAATATACATCTGCTGCATAAGCTGTTTCTGATGCGTCACAGAACCCATGCAATTCCATTTTCTGCAATTTATTGGTCCCTATCCATCTAGGAATTCTTATGTCTTCAATTGCTACAAAGTTGTTTTTAAAGGTGTACCAATTATTTTTTTAATTCGTTTGTAAGAGGATCATCCCAGCTGAGGTTAGACTTCCATAATTGTTGCATTAGTAGTTTTGCGCAGATAGTAACAGGTGCTAACCAACCCAAGGGGTCATACAATTTCGAAATTTCTGACAGCGTGTTGCGTTTGGTCGGTAGTATCTGCTCATCATCACTGATTGTTACCTTTAATTGGAAGGTATCAGCTGACGGACTCCAGTGGCTGCCCAATGTCTTGATCGTTTCTTCCTTATCTATCTTAATGTCATGCTGATACTGTGCATCTGGTAATATATCGGACAGCAACTTGATGTTGTTGCTGGACCATTTTCTGAGGTTAAATCCAACTTCTCTTAGCATGGAAATTAGTTGAGATTGTGCTTTTCTACAATCGGTTAATGTCCCTCGCCCAGACATCACATCGTCGACATAAAAATCACTTTTCACAATTTCGGATGCGATGGGATATCGTTCGTGCTCATCGATGGCTAGTTGTTGCAGCCTTTTGACAGCTAAGTATGATGTTGCTGCTGTGCCATACGTGACTGTAGTAAGTTTGTAATCTCTTATTTCATCCGTTGCAGAATTTCGCCATACTATCCGTTGGTAATCTTGATGGTTGCTGCAGATTCTTATCTGATGGTACATCTTTTCGATGTCGGCCGTAAAGACGTATCTATGTTGTCGCCATCGTAGTATAATAGTTGTAATTTATTCAAAGCAACGCCGGTTGAGGTCTTTGCAGATCCGTCAAATACATCGCGTAATTTAGTGGTTGTACTATCTGGCTTGTGCACAGCGTGGAGTGGAATATAATAAACTTGGTTTTGCCGCTTGTCACATTGACCTACTTCAACCATATGTCCAAGATCAATAAACTCCTTCATAAAACTGATGTATTCTCTTCTCAGTGTTTCATCGGCATTAAATCTTTTTTTTTCTCAAGTTGAAGCATTCTAGCTACTGCTCTCTGCCTTGATTCTCCTAATTGGCCCTTAATCAATTCTTCTCTAAAAGGAAGGTGCACCACATATCGCCCATCTGGGTCTCGGTAATATGTTTCTTCATAGATCGCCTCACACTTGTCTAGTGTTTATAGATCTTGATTGCCAACTTCTTCCAACTCCCAAAATCGTTCAAGTTGTTTTCCTATCGTCGTCTGAACAATCATCCACGTGATTTTGCTTTCATCAAAGCTGTTGATTGTAGAGGTACGACCTGTTATGAGCCAACCCATTTTCGATTTCTGTGCTATTGGAGAGTTTTTAGAACCCTTTCGAACTCCATTCAGCATAATGTCACCATAAATGTAGGCTCCAGTAATCATGTCGATTCGACCGGGGGCGTTGATGGTTGGATCTGCTAGCACCAAATTTCTGAATTGATGTGTTACTGTTTTTCCAGCTTCCTCAGATGGTAATAGCCTGCACTTGAATATTGTAATTCAAACAGTGGGACTGCTATGAACTCCACTCTGCTGTGTGCCACACCGGCATCTGTTGCTCCTAGTCCGCTTACTTCTACAAACACTCTTTCCTTTTTTAATTGTAGCGATTGTGCTACTTTTTCAGTGACCAGTGTTGCTTGAGAACCGGGATCAATGAGTTGTCTTAATAACCTACTGTGTCCGTTACTATTCGCCTTTATAATTGCTGTGGCAAGCAACACATTTTGATTCTGGTGGCCATAGCTTGTCTGAATTTGTGGATCAGTTCGTGAATGTTCTGCTTGCCGTCTTTCAGCTTTCTCCAAATGTAGTAGAGAATGATGTTTCATGTTACAATGCTTGCATGTATTTTTGCTCATGCAGGAAGTCTGCTTATCATGTCGCAAGCAGTTGCTATCCTTACTTGCTCATAGCGTTCCTTTGGTGTCCAGCTCATAAACCTGCGGCATGAATAAATGTTGTGTCCCCCTTGACAAAAAACACAATTTGATTTGGTTGAGACGTTTCGCGTTATATTTTTTACGTCGTCTCCAGCCTTAAAATGCTTATGCCTGGGGGAAGTTACAACATCCAGTGCCTGATACCTTTTTGCCAAGAAGTCGTACAGCTTTTGGAGCGATGGCATCTTAGTTGGCCTTTCTAGCCCTTGTTCAAAAAGCTTCTGCTTTCTTGATCCAATGCCTTTGTAACGAGATGGACGATGATTGGATCCCAAGACGAGGTGTTAAAACTCGTTCTTGTTTGTTCTTAATCGCTGACAATTCTTCTTTTGTTGCGTTTAGGATTGCCTTAATCGAATTAGATGTTGACTGGTTTCCTTGATGACCAGCTTTAAGTATCTTGTCGATATGCATCGAGACAATTTTTCTCTCATTGTCATATCTTTCCTTTAATGTTTCCCAAGCATAAATATAATTGTCACTCGAAAGGGTTGGAGTCAAAATCCCGAAAACTGAAATCCCGAAAATCCAAAATCCCGAAAAACCAAAGTCCTGAAAATCCAAAATCCTGAAAGGCCAAAATCCCGAAAAATTATATAAAATTAAAAATTTGTCACTTTCAAATGTTTAAATATATATATATATATATATATATATATATATATATATATATATATATATATATATATATATATATATATATATTATATCCACAATGCATAAACAGTAGAATATGTATGGAGGGACATGCTGCCCCCATGCAACCCCATGCTTGGGGTCACTGTAGGATTTGGAGTGGGTGCGAGGTTGGGTGTATGCAAAGTTTCTTTATTTTCGGGAATTTGGCCTTTCGGGATTGTGGGTTTTCGGGATTGTAGATTTTCGGAATTTTGGGTTTTCGGGATTATGTTTTTCGGGATTCTGTTCGACTCCCCACTCGAAATTGCCAGATGTTGAATTAATTGCATCGGTTCTCCTTCTAGATGGGTTGTCAAATATTCCATCTTTTCTGTTGTGCTTAAGGAGAGCTTGTCGTGAATGATGGTGGATAAAATATCATGGAATGACCGCCATTCTAGATAATTCCCTTTGAATGTGCGTATTTTCAAAGGTAGCAAGTTTGCACCTTACTGTTTCGTATCCTTTGCCTTATTGGATTATCCTAATGTGAAAGCCATTCTGTGGAGGCATTGATTTATATCTCTTTTTATGTCGTTATACCCTTTTTGTAATACGTAGGGCGTTTTCATGTCTTCCTCCGATGCGTTTGCCATGAACTCCTCATGCAGTTCGGTCATGTTTCTTAACTGTTCCAACAGTATCTTTTGCTGGTATTCATAAATTTCTTTGGAATAATTTCTGAATGTCTCCTCAAATTCCTCCATATTTCCGATTATTGCCTCAATCTGAATACCGAGTTTTCTCAATCGCTCAGTTTGGACAGTATTTGAAGCAGGGTTTGAATTTTGTGCAGCCTTTGGGCTTTCCTCTGGAGGATCTATTTGCTCGAGAAGCGTTTTAAGCACCTTATACATTTCTTCCACTTTTCCAAATTTTATTTCTCGGCATGTATGGCGTGTCTTGCTTTATTATTGGCTTAATCTTTTCATAGTTTTGTTTAAACTCCACCCAAATCTAATCAATTTTCAGCAGCCGCTCTTCTTTGTATCGCTGTGTCTTCCGGGTAGCATTGTCTTTTTTAAAATTGGTTGTTGCCTTCTCTAGCTCTTCCGCTAGAGCCTTTTGTCTCGCAACAATAATGAAAACTTCTTTTCATCAGCCATGATTTCCTTTCAATTAAATTTCTTTTTCTTCTCAAAACACAATTGCACTATATTTTCTTATTTTTTTTTGTTTAAGAAATACCAATGTCAGTAGCCTTGGTAACGCTATGAAATGATGTACCAATGTTAGTAGCCTTGGTAACGCATTAATGTACGTCGATAGTTCTTTTTAAGGACCGAAGGACCAATGTTTTGACAGATGAAAATATTATTATTAAAGACCCCTTACCGGTGGTGAGGGGAAGTCTTTTAGAAATAAGAAGTATTTTCCTTGCTGCCTGGTTCAAGTGAACTGGTACGTTTATTTTATTTTAATGTCCTAAATACTAAAATAATGCTTTTTTAAACTTTACAAATATATACAGCAGGTATGGGCACATCATTTAGAAAATAAAAAATGCTGACTAGCTGGGAACATAAAATGAAAATAAAGATATACTTATAATAGGAAAACTGTCTGATGGTGTCATCATGGCAAGCCGAGACAAACCGTTCTTTGGAGTTTGGCGAAAGCAGCAGTAACGTATTTACGTGAGAGCTTATTCCACCAAACAACTGACGCATATGAGAGGAAGGGTCTTATCATTGCCCTGTAGATCCAAAGGACTTTCCTTGGCGACAAGCCCCATGTCTTGCCGAAGACACCTTTGCATTGACGAAAGACTGACAGAGCTTTGGAAGTTTTCAGCTCAACATTTTTCGTCCAAAGAAACTTGCTATCTAAGATTACTCCAAAATATTTGGCTTCCTTGGAGAGTTCGATAGTGACGCCTTTTAGCACTGGCTGAGTCATACCAGTCAATTTTCTCCTTCTCGTAAAGTGAACCACCTCGGTTTTGAGAGGATTAACTGAAAGCCCAATCCTAGCGCACCAATCGTCAATTGCGTCTAGGGCCATCTGCACCTTAGAGCAACCAGTCGCTAGGCACGATCCGACAGACAGAACGGCGACATCATCTGCATATGCTTGAGCGTAGACGTTAGAACTATTGAGTTTGTTCAACAGGGAGCCAACCAGCATGCACCAAAGCAGTGGCGACAGAACACTGCCTTGTGGGCAGCCCCTATTTACACCTGCCATGACACGCCGGCCACAATCTGCATCTACAGTCAATGTTCTGTTCACAAGCATGGTGACCTTATTTCCTGGGAAGTAAGTCTGCAGCAAAAGACTGAAAGCATTCGCTTTCGACTCAGTGAAAGTACCATCAGGTTTCCTGAGTGATTCCGGCTTGATTGGTTTTCTATCCTTGAGAACTTTGACCAACCTAATGGTTTCACCGAGAGTTTCCATCTTGCCACAAAAATCTCTATACGAGGTACTTTTCGAAGTTCGAATTAACCTCTTATATTCTCTTTGCTTCGATCGGTAAAGATTCCAGTCCACCTCCGAATTTGTCTTGAGTGACCTATTTAGAAGTTTTCTGAGTTCCACCATGGAACTGACCTTCTGCAGGGGTTTTTTGTCAGCGGACACGTTAGTTCAAAATATCTGGTAAGGGTGCTGTTCAGGTCTTAAACGGCTTCCTCTACCTTTTGCTTTGTTTTAAGTTTAGGTAGATCTTTGATAGATTTGCCTAACTCTTCCTTAAACCGTATCCAGTTGGTTTTTCTTGGATTCCTACTCCCCTGCAAAGGTGTAGCTACGCATTCGGTTTGGAATTCAATGTATCTACGGTCTGAGAGGGAAATTTCTGGCGAAACTTTCCAGTTGGTAATAGGATTGAAATACCTGCTGGATAGGGTCAAGTCAATCACTTCCTGTCTTTGCACCTTAAAAAGATCGGACGATAGTTTGAAGTCCACAAGATGATCTCCCCGTGCATTGCATTTGCTGCTGCCCCAAACAGAGTCCTTGCCCTTGGTAGTGGGGGCAGTATCGAGTCATATGGGAAGTAAGCAGACGCAACGACGTAGGTTTTCCATTTACCGCTCGTCTTGTAGCTTAGAGCTACAGCGACTAAGTCCTGGCCACCAAATTTCGGCACCGACATGCTAATCTATTCAGATGTTTGCTGTGAAGAGCACTTTACCATAAAGGTTCCGCTCTTTAACTCACAGCCCTCCACCTGAATAAAAGCATTCGTTGCTTGGGCCAGCTCTAACAGATGAACTTCGCATTATTTGCACTCCGCGTCGGTCATGCTGTTGTCATTGCCAGTCTTCCCAATTCGGACAGTTAAAGAGGAGATAACAGCTTTCTTGTAAGAAACCTGCTTTTCTCGCTCCCTAACCACCGTGTTTTTTCTCTTTCTCAGTAGATTTGTCCGCGACAGCCATCTTCCGGAATTTGTGCGCGGTCAACGTTACCAATAAGTCCCTGCGACATCCAGTTTCTGTCCACCGGTACTACTGCCATTACTGGCTGTAGCACCAGTCTTCAGACACACGCGCATGAGGTGCGCGCATATGCCTACCGGCAGGAGAGCTCCGGTTCAAGCTATAAGAAGAGGAGGCAGCGTCGGGTCCAAGTGTTTTGCCGGTTTCGGTTGGGGTAACTTTCACCGACCTGCTTCTTTTTGCCGTCTCTGCCAAAGGACTGTTGTCAGCACTTGCGCCTTCAACTTCTGCAGTTTCCTTGCGCCGCGCCGCCGCCAGTTTTCTTCAGTTTTCTTCTGGCTTTTGGACGGGTGCCCATCGGAGCGTGCCACTTCTGGAGCCCGTTCAACTTTTTCAATTTCCCGAGGCAAGCCTTCAGCAGCAGCGCTACAATCAGCCTTCTGTCAATTAGGATGAAGATTAAGCGTATCAGGTTGGACCTCTCCGCTACTTTCTCCACCTTGCCAGCTCAGCTTGCCGAACGTGTCGGGAACAGAGCTGCAGGAGTCTTCAGAATCCAGCATTCTTGCTACTTCTATATACGCGCCAGTGTTCGCGGGGGAGGGTATGATGGGTAGGGCCTCCAGAATCCTTGCCCTAGCCGCAGTCGAGAAGACCACGGGTGGATTTTTGCTTTCTCGAGTGCCACCTGGAGTAGTTATATCATTTGTTTTCTCCATTCATACTTTTTCTTCTTTTAACGTCAAAGTCGGACACCTTCAGCGCTTAGTTCGATGTCTCACCTGGGATCTTTTCAGACCCTTAGGATCTTTGACTCTTGAGACTCCCCGCCACGACAAGGCAGCTGAAAGATGGGAAGAAAAACTTAGTCTTGGGATGTGATGCTAACGCTCACCACACTTTGTGGGGTAGCACAGATATCAATGCCAGAGGCGAAGTTTCGTTTAACTATATTCTAGAATCCAATCTTATTATATTTAATAGAGGCAATGACACCACCTTTGTAACATCTACTAGAAAGGAAGTCTTAGATATTACGTTTGTTTCAGCTCTGTTGGAGTTGTTGACTGGAGAGTCTCCGTGACAAGGCGTCACTATGAGATCATTGTTGGATACTCTTCAAACTATAACTATCTACTTGTGGGAAAGTGGCTTTTAGAAATCCGGATAGGGCTAACTGATCAAAATTTAAGAGAGAACTAAGGAAATCGGTGAATGACTTCACCGAGGACCTCAACTCTATAGAAGCAGTTGACAATGCAGTCGATGCACTGACCGACTCTCTTACGCAATCTTTAGAGAAATCCTGTCCGATTAATAGGCTTAGCAGTAAAAAGCGTCAACCATGGTGGAGCGACAAAATAGCGGAACTCATTCGCATTTCAAAAGTAAAATGGAACCTTGCAAAAGAGGGGGTCGTTGAGTGGTCCACCTATAAAGAAAGCGTAAAGTTGCTCAAGAAAGAGATTGGGTAGAATTACAAGATGAAACGCTGGATATACTATTGAGTACTTATTTTTCCAGATGTACATCGGTCTCTGAAGTTGATCTACCCACTCCAGAGATGACACTGGGAATAAGCGCGGAAAACGTGAGGAATATAATAGATGATGACAAGATAACTTGGGCAATTAAATCATTTGTTCCATATAAGGCACCAGCAATGGATAACATTCGCCCTGTGATGCTGCAAGAGTCAGTGGAAATTGCTATTGCATGACTCAAGCGCATTTTCACAGGATGCCTTAAGCTACGATATGTTCCTAAAGCACGGCGGAAGGTACGTGTCGTATTTATTCCTAAAGCGGGGAAAACGAGCCACACAAACGCAAAAGACCTGAGACCTATCAGTCTGTCGTCTTTTATGCTAAAAACACTGGAACGTTTTATAGATGTATACACAAGAAACGTGATCAGCGATAATTACCTATCTAAATCACAACACCCATATATCTGCGGCAGATCGGTAGATACTGCACTGCACAGGGTCATACCAAGCATAGAATGATCCCTCCACTTTAAAGAGCTCACTCTCGGGGTGTTCCTAGACATTAAAGCGGCTTTTAACAACGTAAACACTGACGCGATCCTGGACACAGAGCTCATTTAAACATGGGTCTCTGCAATTGGCTTGTACAGATGCTTCAATCGAGGGTTATATTTTCAATTCTAGGAGATGTAACCATCCGGAGAAGCGTCTGCAGAGGAACCCCCCAAGGCCGAGTTCTATCTCCTTTATTATGGCACCTCGTAGTGGTTGAGATCTTGTTTATACCGAAGGAAAATGGCTTCAACGCGACGGCCTATGCCGAAGATGTGGTCATCCTGGATTCGGGAAAGTTCCCTCCAGTCCTAAGCGAAAGACTAAATCTTGCACGCTATTTTATCGCTCCACTATGACGGACGCTTTTTACTGCTATACCTACTAATCGGACAGGATTTCTCGAAAAATTGCGTTAGAGAGTCGGTCAGTGCATTGACTGCATTGTCAACTGCTCCCATAGAGTTGAGGTCCTCGGTGAAGTGATTCACCGATTTCCTTAGTTCTCTCTTCAATTTTGACCAATTCCGACAAGTAGATAGTTGTAGTTTGAAGAGTATCCAACAATGATCTGATAGTGACGTCTTGTCGGAGACGCTCCAGTCAACATCTTCAACAGAGCTCTGTTCTGAAACAAATGTAAACGAGCGACCTCAGGTCTTCCGAGGGAAGTTGATGCCGTCATCGTAAGGTAGGTACGCAGACGCCACCGTGCTGTTCCCGTTCACATCTCTCAAGTTCACCACTTTCTGAAATGAGACTGCATTAAAATTTTAAGACTCTTTCATCATCGGGTCATCGAGCTTTTACGGCCATGCTTCCATTTTAACCCAATGGAGAACTACCAGCAGATTGGCGGAAACTGATTTCATGACCCCTATGCTAGCATTTGAAAGGAGATTCAGCATAAGAATTCCTGACAGAATGCACTGGAGGAACCTGAGAACCATGAAGAAAAAGGAACAGGCGTTCTATACCGACGGTTCTAAGATGGACGTTGGCAAGGGAGCCGGAGTTTATTGTGAGGCCCTAGGAAAACTCCTTTAAAATAAGCGACGACTGCAGCGTCTTTCAGGCCGATATCACAGCCATCATACAGGCTGCGGAAATTATTCGAGGGAGTAATATCGTTGGTAAAACGGTAACTGTCTATATAGACAGCCAGGCAGCCATAAAGGCTCTGGACTCTGCTGTAATTAGATCAAAGGCTTGTGAGAACCTGCAAATCAGTCTTAAATGGAATATCAAGAGCCAATGCGGTGACCCTCTGCTGGGTTCCAGGGCATATGGATATCGAAGGAAATGAAAGGGCTGACGAGCTTGCTAGGAAAGGGTCGGCGCCGCACTTATCGCGGGCCCTCCCTTTTGTAGTAACCCCAATCAGTTCCCTACGAAAGAAAATAGAAGACAAAACCACCGATCGAGCAAACAGACGATGGATTCATCTGGAAACATGCGCAATGACCAGAGCGCTATGGCCGGCCTTTAGTAAGAAGAGATCAACTTCTCTGGTGAAACTTAGTCGTTATAATACACGGGTCGTTTCTAGAATAATTACTGGTCATTGTGCCATTGGAGTTCACGCGGAGCGACTCGGTGTGCTACATAACGACTATTGTAGAAGCTGCAGGGACGAAGAAGAAATTGAATCAGTTCATCACCTGCTGTGTGATTGTCCTGCCCTATCCGTTACAAGAATGAGAATTAGAGGACTTAGGTAATATAGAGCTTACGGACCTCCTGAGATTTATATCATTATCTGGGTGGTTCTAATAGCGGACTTTTATAATACTGGGAAAATCTTTATACAGATTCAAATTTGTTCCCGAAATTACTTGGCTTCTATTTGACCAAGACTAGTTTTATCTGTTTCGATATCGTGCTAGGTCTATCCAAACAAAAATGGTCTCATTAATCATCGAACTAGGGTATGTGACGTCTAAAAACTCTCCTCTACCTTCTGTGAAAATTAATGAAAAAATCACAGGATCGCATTTTGGGCCGAAATTCTGCTATAACAGTCTCTAGGTCTATACCAACGTGTTGAATAATTTTGATTTCTATTGGTATTGGAAACCAAATTATAGATGGGTAAAAATGTTCTAAGTTGTTTCATGTAAATAAAGTGATAGTGCATAAGTTGCTGTAGAATTTGGCGGTGCTCTACCATGTGCCTTGATCAAAAACATGCTCAGAATATTTGCCTTTATATCAATTGCAATTAATTGCGATAACACAAAATGTGTGACATTCCATTTCCCTTTATTAGCAGTAATACGTTTTCTTGATAAAAAGGTAGCACTTTTCATGTACATAAGTTATGTACATGAAAGGTGATAGTTATGTAACATAACTTATTTTTAAAAATATTTAAAACTGATGCATGACTTATGAAATTGTCAGTGTTCAATTGCCCTCTAATTTATTAATGATTTGCAATACATTTGTTAATATACGATTACATATACTAACAATAATATTTTTCATATGCGTGTTCATGCACGTACGCTTAATTTTGTGTGATAAAATTCAGTACTTTTTAACTTTTTATTTGCATAAATAATGAAATAATGTACTTTTTTGGTTTTGTTTCTTATTATTATTAAAAAAAAATATATG
Source organism: Pocota personata (assembly GCA_963082735.1). NCBI lineage: Eukaryota > Metazoa > Arthropoda > Insecta > Diptera > Syrphidae > Pocota > Pocota personata. The sequence continues at coordinate 110,189,130 of OY720430.1, forward strand.
AAATATGAATTACATAAATCAATTATTTAGGACACTATTTCTTAATGTTGAATAAAGGAAAAATGTGTTTGGTTGATGGGTGTACCCTCAATTTGGTGAGGTACTGTACGAGTATGTACGCACGATACTTCAAATTTGTATTCATAATTTAAATACTCCCAGATAATCAGAAGAGAACATCATCTATCGTCTAGCCCATTTCGTTATCACTTTATTCCGGCAGTTGATGCATATCTACATACAGATATTCAAAATAATAATAATTTTGCATTTATAATCTGTTTCATGTGTGTGTTCAATAATGAAATGTGGTGTATCCAATTTGGAATTTCAATTCGTAGTACATGAAGTTGCTTTGGGTGTAGGATTTCAGTGCACGATGCACTATCAACGTTATCAAGATAGCTCCATCGAGCATGTGGGCTCAATGCTATTGATGCTACTCGTTGACAAAAAGAGCTTTAATCATCACCAAATATTATGGTAGTATGGACATCTCACTCGCCAATCTACCTATGTATCTACTGTGACCGAAGACGGTAATTGAAATTTATATATTCATACGAAACAAAATTGGTAATTTCAGCTTTGGGAATTGCATGCATGCACATTTCTATTCATTTCCCTTTGAGCAACTGAATGCAATCCATGATGATGATGGTGATGATGGTACGGATGATGATAGGGAATTAAGCTTAAAAGACCCTGTCTTTATTCACTTTGAGTACATACATATAAAGGAGGATACATATAGATACATATATGTGCTTCATGCCATATGTCGTACCACAAGGTCGTATAAACTTTCTGATGGTTTATGAATTTTGCGTCTGTTCCATTTATGATAAATTGATTATAGTTGTATTTTTGAGTATTCATTTTGCCATGTTAGAATATACACGAGGTAGGCATGCCTGTCGTAAGAGGCGACTAAAATCCACCCTACGTATACTGAGTATGGCGTATACAAAAACATGCAATGAACAAAACGAAAGATATTAATACCCCAGGTGGCAGTCCAGGTACACTGCGAAAATTCAAAGCCTAACGGACGAAAATATGGAACTCCGGACCAGGCTAAGTAAAATGGAACTTCTCTGCGAAGAACTAAAAAAGGAATTAAATGTACTTAAAGCAGAAAATAAAGCATTTAATGATACATCGAAACCTTGTAATGAGTCTGCTGCGAGTTCAATCCTCCCCGATAACACGGATTATAAAACGGATGATGAAGAACTAAGTCGGGAAACCAATTGGATTCTAAGAAAACCGCCAGTCAAAAAACGAAAAGCTGGCTCTTCGCCCGAAATGTTAACAAGAAAACACGCAAAATAAACGAGAAGGTAAAGAACAGCCTGACAAAATAAACACGCGTGCCGAAGAAAATCCACGAAATAAGGTACGACCACCGCCACAAATATACGTGATCGGAATTGCAGACTATAATAAACTGCAATCTTTTCTCAAACCTTTGTTGCTATCCGATTTTGAAGTAACATCGCTCAACAACAACAAATAGAAAGTAAACGTAAAGGACTCAGACAGTTACCGCTCAGTATCTAATAAACTGAATACTGAAAAAATCCAGTGGTATACGTATGAAAATAAATCTGAAAGACCGATACGAGTCGTAGCTAGAGGACTTCATGCCTCATGCCGAAAGGAAGACGTTGTTCACGATTTGAAGAACAAAAACTTTAAAATCGTCGATGCGGTAAACTTAATTAAATGGGAAAAGCAAAAATTGGAAGGCGAGGAAACGATTGTTAAGCGCGAGCTTCCTCTTTTTACGCTAACCTTTGATAAGGCTGAGAGTTTAGAAAAGATTTACGAAATAAGAACAATTCTGAATGTCGTAGTCAAAATCGAACCCTTGCGCAAGAATACAAGGTTGATACCTCAGTGCAAGCGATGCCAAGGATTCAACCATACGCAAACATATTGCCGAAAAGAACTGCGATGTGTCAAATTCGCCGGTAAACATCTTAGTCAAGAGTGTGGTGTAAACAAAAAAACCCCTGCAGCGTGTATTAACTGCAATGGTAAGCATCCGGCTAATTACAGAGGCTGTGAAGTAGCCAAAGAATTACAAAAAAGAAGAGATCGACTTATGAAGCCGGAAAACCCACCCTCAAAACCGGTAAATAAGGAAAAGTCGAAAACTGCTGCAAGAAAGGTGACTAGAGACAACCGAGCCGACCCTGGCGCGCTTACGTACGCTCAAGCTGCGACATCAAACACCGATCAAATTCCACACCGCGTTAAGGTAAAAGCGCCTAAAGAAAAGCCATCAGATTCTGACATGCAGACGCGTGCTCAAGCATCAACATCAATAAAAACGAACACTGATAATTCGGAAAACCCCGTATCTCACGTCTTTTCTATTATCCTTGCGAGGCTTGAGGAGCAAACAAAAACAAACACGCTAATTGTCGACAGGTTGGAGAAGCTTGAATATAAGCTTAACAATAGGAGCATTTCAAAACGAACATGACGAAACTTCTTAAAATTGTTGCATGGAACGCCAACGGTCTCATACAAAGACTAGAAGAGCTAGAAATATTTCTACGGGAAAATGACATTGACATATGTTTGATCTGTGAAACTCACCTGACGAAACTATCGCGTGTAAACATTACTGGATACAGTACCTATCACGCTTATCACCCGTCGGAAAGAGCCAGAGGCGGATCGTCTTTAATCATAAAAGATTGCATCGAACACTCTGAAGAGATTATGATAGAGCTTGAAACAATGCAAGTGAGCACTGTACGCGTGAAAAGTGGACATTACTCTTTCAATGTCTCGTCTATTTATTGTCCACTGCGTTGCAGGCGTGAAAAAAATGATTTTACAAATATTTTCAACTCTCTTGGACCGAATTTTATTACTGGCGGTGATTTTAATGCAAAACAAACCTTCTGGGGTTCAAGATGTGTCTCACAAAAAGGCAGAGCACTTTACAACGCCTGCATGCAACACAGATGCGACTTTCACTCGACTGGTAAACCAACATATTGGCCGACTGATAACAACAAAATACCCGATCTGATCGATTTCTTTGTTGTAAAAGGAATACCAGACAAATGTATTAAAATTGATGAAAGTTTTGATCTCTCTTCCGATCATTCCCCTATCATTCTAACGATGAGCGAACGCCTATTTAAAAAAGATGTACCTGCTAGACTAACTAGCAGAAAAACTGATTGGGAAGGCTTTAAAAAAGACGTTGAAGAACATACCGAACTGAGAGTATCACTTAGGACGTTTTCTGAACTCGAAATCGAAATTGATCGTTTTGTTGAAGTTCTGCAGCGCGCCGCGTGGAAAAATACTCCCTATCAAAGGAAAACGCCAATCAATCATGCCCAAAAATATCCACCGGAAATAAAAGAAATGGTAAGGGAGAAGAGAAAAGCGCGTAAAAAATGGCAACAAACTCGTGCTCCGCAACATAAGTCGCATTTGAATCGCTTGTGTAACTTGCTAAAAAAGGCCATTATTGATTTTAAAAACCGGACAATACAAACCAGCATTGAAAGCTTAACAGCGGACAAAGATTCCAATTATTCGCTCTGGAAAAATATAAAAGGCATTAAAAAACCGAAAATGCAAGCGGCGCCAATCAAGAAAAATGACAACGAATGGGCCAAGAATGATAAAGACAAAGCAGAAGTCTTTGCCGCCCATTTAGAAGAAACATTTAAACCATTTGATGGGCAAGCGCTTGCTGAAAATGATAAGGCGTCGGATATAGCATTTCACAATTACACAGTAAGAAATGCAAGGCTGACCGAACTTCAACAAGAAATAAAGAAACTGAAACCGAATAAAGCTCGTGGATACGACCTAATCACAGGAGAGCTTCTTAAATCGTTACCTAGAAAAGCGTTAGTTAAGTTCTTTTACATTATAAATGCAGCGATAAGATTAGAATATGTTCCGAGTCAATGGAAAGTCGCGGAAGTAATAATGATTCTGAAGCCAGGAAAACCACCGAATGATAAAAAATCGTATAGACATATTTCGCTGCTGCCGATTATGTCTAAAGTTTTCGAAAGAATAGTACTTAAGCGATTACAGCCGGTTATAGAAGAAGGATCTCTTATTCCCAATCACCAGTTTGGGTTTAGAACCAAGCACTCAACAATAGACCAAGTGCATAGAATAACTGATTTAATTGAAAAAAGCTTACGAAGAAAAAAAGATTTGCTCGAGCGTATTCCTTGATGTTTCTCAAGCTTTTGACAAGGTCTGGCATGAAGGCTTGAAATATAAATTACGACAAGTTCTGCCGGAACACTTATATAATATTCTAGAAAAATACTTGACGAATCGACTTTTCCGAGTCAAACACGGAAACGAATATTCGGAATTTAAAGAAATAATGGCTGGGGTGCCGCAGGGAAGTGTCTTTGGACCGCTTTTGTACCTATTATATACTCGCGACATACCGCAAGAAGAAGGCACCGTATTAGCTACATTTGTCGACGACACTGCCATCCTGGCAATGGGTAAAACGATCGAAGAATCGACTGAAAAATTGCAAGAAGCATTGAATAAAGTAAATGAATGGACAAAGATTTGGCGACTAGCTTTAAACGAAAACAAAATCTGTTCATGTCAATTTTACTTATAAGAAAATAAATAATTTGCCCATCTTTTCAAACTCGGTTCAAATTCCGTTTGCAAACGAGGCTAAGTATCTTGGAATGACACTTGATGCTAAGCTGAAGTGGAAATCGCACGTGAAGAATAAACGTAAAGAACTCGAAACCAAATACAGAGAAATGTACTGGTTACTTGGAAAACATTCCAAGCTTAATATAGAGAACAAACTGCTTTTATACAAGCAAGTGCTAAAGCCGATATGGACATATGGAATACAACTTTGGGGTTGTACCAAAATAAGTAATGTCAATAATTTACAAACATTTGAAAATAAAGTGCTAAGATCAATAGTTAATGCACCGTGGTTTATTAGAAATAGTGATATCCATAGAGATTTAGGAATTACGACAGTCGAATATGAAATCAAAATCTTCGCGCATAAGCATAAAGACAGATTACAAGGACACGTTAACAATGAAGTACTTCGAATTCTAGATGAGAGGAATCTACTGCGTCGTCTACAAAGGACTAAACCTTTCGACTTAACGCGATAGCAAGAAACCGCGCCTTATTTGCGGAACAAGCAGGAACTTTCAATGGAAAATGACCTGCCAAACGATCTCAATACGTGAAAGAAAAACTGCTGGATAAGTCAAAACTTAGTTGTAGTATGTAATCAAAGAAATTTATCACGAAGGGAGGTTTTTTTAGTGAGTAAAAATCTCACACTACTATGAGCACGCGCTATCGATCCTCAGTGTCTTCATGAAGATTTTTTACCTACCCTCGGAAAAAAAAAAAAAAAAAAAAAAAAAAAAAAAACTTGGTCTTGGTTGTTCATTTTAAAGATCGAGTTTTTGGCTCATTATTCGAAGTAAAAAATATACTTATTTTATGGATTCGCTCAACAGAATTTGTAATTTTTTGGGAAACGTAATAGACTAGCAGTTCTGCTCCTTTGTCAGAAATCAACATAATTTTCAATCAGTTTGGTGATATTCCTACCTACTTTTATAAAAATAAGTTTCATATATTAAGTATCTATCTGCTTGTAAACGCGATATATCTTGAAAAAGAATAAACCGGTTTTAATGTGGTTTTAATGATTCTGTACAGTGATCTATTTTATATACATAGATCTGAAGGTGGATGTACTAACTGAAGAAATGAATGAGGCATGCCTAGTTAGGAGATTTAAGAAGATGAACTATTGAACCAGGCAAATAAAATTTTCAACGGATCCAGAGAATTGGTCTCTCTGCAAAAATAGTCTGAGGAAATATTAGTTGAAACAATGAAAAGATAAGTGACTCTTCCAGGATATTCTGGTCCAAATCTCCACTTTTACTTTTCCAAAAAAAGAGATTTCCAAATCCCGGAACACTTAGACACTTCGGTCCATTGTACTAACAGGAACACCCCTTTGGTGTAATGCCTGGAGAAACTTAGATTTTGCCTTTTATTCTCCGTGATCAATTAGCCTGATTTATGTAAACATACAACAAACCTGATATTGAAATTCCTGCACGCATATCTAACGAGACGTGCCCTATATTGTATAGAAATACAAGGCATTTTAACAAGATATTCTGCCCAACCTCTAAAACTGTAAATACCCGGTATTCAGAAAATTTGCCCTGAAAAACTTCAGTTAATCTCTGACAATCGATCGTTGAATATATTTTGTTTTCCCGAGGACGACCGCAAATGTAGAAAGTATTTTCTCCGTGGCAAGTAAATTTTGATGGGAAGAAAAAACTCGCTATTCGGAGAATACATAAGTGGTCATTTCTGAAAGCCATACAAATTATTTGTCTCCGTTTTAAAATTTCCAATTGATCTTCCGAGATCAGGTCAAAGCGAAGACTTTCGTTCCGTATCTGTCTGTCCCTTTGGTCCTTCTCACACTCGTCACCAAACACATTTCAATTAAATTTTTAAATCTGGAACGAGGAAGCTCTATGCTATCACTTGGCAGATGTATTTCAATTTAAATTGATATGACCTTATATTATATCTTTTTTCTAATTTACCCTGCTTTCACTCCACTTTCACAGGGAAGTCCTGTGCTTTGCTAAAATAAATAAGATTACGCATAGCGTAAGAGAAAATCAGCGGAGACTGTCCTTTATTTACTTGAAGTGAATATCGAGATATATTTTGATAACAAGATGTCTTTCCTTAATATTTCGAGACCTATGCCATCTATAGTCTCAACCCAAAGGTTGACGATTGTGTTTGCTACTGAGGTCCTCAAAGTCGGGTGTTGTTGTACCATACATTTTAGTAGTGAATGAGATATTATTTTTAATATACTCGTTAACATTATCGACGTCCGTTGTAAAAAAAAAAGATCTATCGAAGTTAATTCAAAGTTTCAACAAAATAAACGATATAAATAGAAATGTTCAGACATCCCAAATCTCGCTTATTGGATTGCCCGCAAGCTTTGCAGACTGTTAAGAAAAGTATCGAAGATGTGGAATCATCCCATAAACTCATAAGGTGGACTGTCTCGTTTGCCTTAGAATCTACTCCTAAACACTAAAACTCCATTCATGACAGAATAAGCTCAGTTGGAAACTAAATATTCAAGACTGTTTCATTAAGGCTATTAAGGCTCTTGGCCCGAAATAGGCCTTCAGCCCCGAATAAAATATGTACCGAAATAGAGTAGTGGGCAGAACTAGCCAAACAATGCAACATAACGTACGGGTTCTCGTGGACACCTTCTCCCTTTCAAACTTGACATTTTTAATGAATGTATTTATTTAATCATCATTACGATGTCAAAATGATTTAATTGTTTGTTTCGAATAGAACATTTCAAGACTATAAATAGATAAAAAACATACAATATTAAATGAATTGAAATTATTTTTCTTTAAGACCTGAAGCAAGCAATTAAAAAAAAATATTGTCCTTTTGATACTGAGAAAAAATATCCATTCATCACCTACAAATACGTGTGTAGTATACATATGATGTATGTGCATACTATATATCGATTCAGATTAATATTCCTGCCATCACTCAGTCAGGCAGAATGAATTTCGCACACCAGTATGTATGGATAGATTTAGCGAAACATTTTATATACTATATACTCGTATGTATACGAATAAACCACCACCATTCACTCCATCGTCCATCCATAGAAATCAATCAATGATGCTAATGGAGAGAACACCATATACTCGGAAAACATCAGAGCGAAGAACACGGATACCTCTTTGAAAATTGATTCCCTACGCAAATTTATTTGTCTATGCATGCTTATAAATTTGTTTCCAAACAGCAAATGCATTGGTCTGTTGTGTACTATAGACGAGTGGTGTCTTGGTGCCAGGCTCAGCATAATATTGCATAGGTGGACAAATTGCATAATGAATTATTATATATCTGGGTGGAAAGCTAGAAATACCATCGTAGACAACAACACCAACGGCATTATCATCATTAACATGACAATCATGTTGCTGTAAACATAAAAAAGTGTACGAAGCACGTAGAGCTACTATTCCACTTGAGTAAGCAAAAATGAAAAGCAACTTGCATTAACTGCAAAGGAAGGCACCCAGAAAATTATCGCGGTTGCGAGGTCGCAAAGGAACTACAGATGCGACGGAGAAAATCTACAACGCCGACTGTGCGGGGAATGAAATCAGTGGATCGGGTTCCTAAGTCGGTAGAGCACGTTGCTAAGCAAACTTAGCGGGCTCGTAAGCCAGTTGTACAGACCCCTAAGCCGGCTGAAAGGACATTCGAATCAGCAGTCCAGACTCGAATTAGAAATTTCAATAATGATAGAAAATATCGACATATGTTTGATCTCCGAAACCCATCTAACAAGAGAATTGCAAATAAAGATAAAAGGCTACGTTGGTTATCACGCCTATCATTCTTCTGATAGAGCACGGGGCAGTTCGTCCTTATTTATTACAATAAAACTAACATCGAACACTCGATCAATATAAACATAGAGCTGGAGAAACTAGGTGGTGCGCGGTAAAGGTTAAAAATAAACACTTGAGCTACAACATAGCGTCTGTTTACTGTGCGCCGCGATGCTCGCTTGAAAAAGACGACTACTTTCGTGTCTTCAATGCCCTTGGTTCAAATTTCCTTATTGGTGGAGATTTCAACGCGAAGCACACCTCTGGGGTTCAAGATGTACATCTTCTAAAGGAAAAATTCTCTACTAAGTGGCAAATGAATTCGGTTGTTGTTTTTATTCGACAGGAAAACCCACCTATTGGCCAACCGACTCAGAAAAAATTCCCGATCTTATCGATTTTTCCGTTTCAAAAAGTATTTACGATAAACTTATTACAGTCGAAGAAAGTTTTGATCTCTCTTCTGACCACTCTCCGGTAATTTTATTATTTAGTGAAGCGTTGATCAAAAAAGAAGCACCTCCAAGACTTACTAGCAATAGAACAAATTGGGAAGGCTTTAAAAATTATTGCGAAACAAATATCGCCTTAAATGTATCACTTAACTGGAGGACGAAGTTGATCATTTCGTGGAAGCAATCCAAAGAGTGACATGGAGAAACACTACTTCTAGAAGCTTTAAGATTAACCACAACGAAAAGTATCCCAGAGAAATCATTGAACTGGTGAGGGAGAAAAGAAAAGCACGAAAGAAATGGCAAATCACTCGTGCACCGCAGCATAAAAAGATCCTTAACAAGAGCGACATAGGAAGGCAGAACTTTTTGCTTTGCACTTAGAAGAAACGCTTAAGCCATTCGATGGCCCTTTGATAACACCCGACTGCCCAGTCACGACATCTGACAGCTTTAAAGTAAAAAAACTTGCATTAATGGAACTGAGGGAAGTGATTAAAAATCTAAGGACTAAAATAACACCGGGTTACGACTTGATAATGGCGCAGGTGGTCAAGGAATTACCGAATAAAGCTCTTATCAAACTGCTATATTTGATTAACGCTTCGTTCAGATTGCTCTACATTCCGAGGCAATGGAAAGTCGCAGAAATTATAATAATCCCGAAACCAGGCAACCCTCTGAATGAGAAGAAATCATATTGGCCTATTTCCCTATTTGCTGGTTATCTCGTAAATATTCGAAAAACTACTTTCAAAACGACTACAACCTGTAATCAACGAAAGACGTCTCATTCCTGACCATCAGTTTGGATTTTGAGTCAAACATTCGACAATCGACCAAGTCCGCAAAATAACTGACGTGATTGAGAAAACTCTCGAAGAAGAAAAGATTTGTTGTGGTGTATTTTTTGACGTCTCACAAGCGTTCGTTAAGGTTTGGCACGAAGGCTTGGAGTATTAATTGCACCGACTACTGCCACGGCAACTCTTTCTAATCTTACAATCATACCTCACCGAAAGACTTTTTCGTGTTAAGCACGGAAATGATTACTCTGATTTCAAGGAGATTGCGGCCGGTGTCCCACAAAGAAGTGGCCTTGGCCCACTTCTATATGTATCCTACACGCGTAATATCCCGCAGGAAAGAAACTGCGTCGTCGCCACGTTTGCGGACGATACGGCGATATTGACAACGTGCGATACAATTGAAACAGCAACTGAAAAGCTGCAACATGCTATTAATAAAGTTCACGCTTGTACGAATTCTTGGCGTATTGTGCTGAACGAAAGCAAATCTACTCACGTCAACTTTACATACAAAAAAGTGGACAGATTACCCGTATATTTAAACTCGGCTCAAATACCATACGCGAACTAAACAAAATATCTAGGAATAACTCTAGATGTTAAGCTTAAATGGAAATCGCACGTAAAAAAGAGCTCGTAAACAAATACCGACAAATGTATTGGCTACTCGGAAAATATTCCAAGTTGAGCCTACATAACAAACTGCTTATCTATAAGCAAGTGCTGAAGCCAGTGTGGACGTATGGTCTACGACTATGGGGTTGTACCAGAAAAAGCAATAGGAACATCTTACAAACTTTTAAAAATAAAGTTCTTAGAACGATCGTTAGCGCACCGTGGTACGTACATACGTAACGAAGATATTCATCGGGACCTGGGAATTCCCAGCGTCGTCGAAGAGATAACAAAATTTACTCGTAAACACAAAGATCGTGTTCACGGCCATTGTAACCGTACCGTCATTCAACTACTTGACGCGAACAATTCAATTCGTCGTCTGCAAAGGACCAAACCTTTTGACCTCGCGCCATAGTATATGCCGGTCGTGAAAACCGCAGGAACTTTCATCGGAATTTAACCTGCCTAAAGTGCAACATTATGTTAAAATTACATACGAACATCTTTTTCCAAAAATCACAAGCCTCGTAAGCGAAAATAAAACTGCTGGATAAGCGTCGGCTTAGTTGTAGTATTAATCTTGAAGAGTGGTGTTTTTAGTGAGTAAAAATCTCACACTACCATAAGCACGCGACTTAAATAATTGATAAAAGAAAAAGATCAAAAGAAAAAACTGTACTTCCGTTGATTATAATTTTTACTTTATTTCTCTTCAGAGTGCCGCTGCCCTAAGCTTGGCTGCACAATCTATAGGAATAACAACAACTCTTTTTACAGTTTACAGTATTACTTATACTCTAGATTTGCTTACTTCACAGAAATAACGAGAGATGGAAATATTAATTAAATCTTAACTGCTAAATTGACATTATTGGAAATTCCAGTTCATTAGCATTAATAATTTGCGCTTCATTTATTTTCAATATATATGTGCCGTCAGCAAGTTTTTCAACTCTGACTTCACCCCCTTTGATTTGAAATTCTCCTGAATTGAATTGGGAGTAGTTGCACTTAGGGTTTCTTCTATATTTTTTACGACAACTTTAAGTTTCTTGTTTTTTTTTTTTTTCTTAATGATTGTAAGTATGAGAGATGAGACAATTATTAATGCTATTACAATTGTTGAACTTATGGCGATTGTTTTTGTGGTATTTTAATTCTTTGATCTCTTTAATGTTTTCAAAATTTTTTACTACAATATTTTCGAATGTAATAGGTTTAGTAAAATTATATTGAATGTCTTCGAAATAGTGGTATACGAGCCTTAAATTCGTATAGCCTTATATTTGCAATTTTTGTTGGAGAAAGTCTTATCGGAGATTATAATAGAACAGTTGTTACAGTTTATTAAAAAATTTCCACTTTCTATAATTTTCTGGTCTTCCTGAATGATTTCAAGTCCTTTCGCATTAGGTATACTTGTAAGAAAGATTACCTTGACCTCTGTTACAGTTGTTGGGATTTTAATTGCAATTATGAGGACATTATCTTTATATTTCATCATTCCTAGTCTAGAGTCTTTAATTTTGTAACAATTGATTGATTGATGATGAGGCAATATTGTCTAATACTTGGTCTACTTTATTTTCTATCAAATTTAATTTAACTAACTGGTCTAAAATAATTTGTTGGTATATTATATTCTCTTGGGTCTCATCTGTTTTGTTAAGTATTTTGAGAATTCTACCTCTATCCCCTTCTATTAAAGTTTTTAAATTGAATATAGTATCATTAAAGTGTGAGTTAATCATAATTTGTTTGTTTATTGTTTCGATGGCGTTATGATCGTTTTCTTCAGTTATTTGCATGTGTTCCAGAATTTCTTTTCGATCGTTGTCATCCATAGTTCCGAATAGACACTTATGTGGAGTTCCTATGATGTTGACTAATTCTCGCTTACGCCTATTGGAGTGAATTGCAAGTACTTTTGATTTGACAGTGTCCAGTTCTTTTATTATTGCTTTATCTATTTCAATTGGTATTTATCTGAAATTCTCTTGTATTTGTTCTACTATTTTTATAATTCCTTGTAGATCGATTAGGTGGAGGATTGTAACAGTCCCGTTGATCATTTCCGTTGTTCCCATGTTTAATTTCACATAGCCGTTAGTTGATTCGATTTTATTTATAACTAACTTAGCGTCTGCTGCTTTGTTGCAGAGGGCCATTAGAAGTACTAAAATCTGCAAATTTACGTATTCTTTTAATATTTGAATTATGTTCATTAGTAATGTTTTTTATTCTATATCTTGGTTCGTACTTACGAGTAATAATAAACGAGTAAAAATAATAATTGTCTCATCTCTCATACCTACAATCATTAAGAAAAAAAAAAAACAAGAAACTTAAAGTTGTCGTAAAAAATATAGAAGAAACCCTAAGTGCAACTACTTCCTTAGTCTTTTCTAGTTTTTTATTGGTGCTATGTTTCTGTTTTCTACATAATCTTCCCTTTTCTTATTAGCATTATTAATGTATTTGTTTTTATTTTCAATAATAGTTTGCTTTAGTTTATTACTATCTGTGTGCATTGCCTGATCTGGTGTCATTTTTATAGTACTATGATACCTATTGTTGTAATTTTTTTTATAACTTTATGCAGTTTTGAAATAAGTGTGAGTGTAGTATCCTTTAGGCTAACAATGCAATCTTTCTGTGTCGGAGTTTCTGGTGTGATTATTGGGTTTGGTTAAGTGTAATTCTACTTCATGGTTATTTAAGTATTCTACTAATTAATGTGCTTTGAATTCATTGTCAGTTATAATTTTCTTTGGCTTTTCAAATTTAGAAAAGTGTTCTTCTAATATTTCTATCCTTTTTACCCAATTTTTAATATATTTTATTTTTTAGTGTGTTATATGTTTCTATTATACCACTATGAATACTTTCATTAGTGTGATACCTCGAAATTTGTCTATGCAGTTCTTCCTGCGTTTTTATTTCTCTTGCCCTAAGAGTACATTTAATAAATGAAATATATTTACCATGGCTAAATAGATCTATTAGAATTTGTTGGATTTTATTGTATTCCTGGTATGATAGGTCTGTAAATATACCTGTTTTTCCTGGTTAAATGGTTTTTATAAACAAGTCTTTCCAATATGTCTGATTTTTAGTCATAACAACTTGTATTATTCTCCTCCCATGAACTACTTCGACCTCTGCTGTAACATTGTTGGTTAGAATAAGTTGTGCTTTACATTTATTCACAATTTCTCTTTTAATTGGAAAATGGTCTAGTAATTGTTCTGGTTCGGAGTGTGTTGTAGCTAAATCTGACGCTTCGTTATCGTCTAAATTATTCACATTTTCTATTCTGTTTAGCAAGTCTGCTATTTTGTTTTCTCTCCCTTTCAGATATTCTATTTCATAATTGAATTCAGATAATTTTAATAGCCATCGCTGATTTCCTAGATGCGTAGCAAATAGGTTGTCCTTCCAGAGTGATTACAGCGCCTATTGCATAATTAGAAGCATCAATAAATAGTGTAAATGATTTATCAAACCTTGGAAATTTTAGTATAGGGTGGTTGATAATATTAAGTTTCAATGTTTCAAATGCTTGCATATACTCCGTATCATTTACTTTGATCTTAGTATCTTTTTTCAAATATCTGCTCATTGGATATGCTATTTTAGAATAATCTTTTACAAATTTTCTATGAAACCCAGTAGTTCCAAGGAACCCTTTTAATTGTTTTTCTGTTTGGGGAATTTTGTATTCTACAATACATCTTATTTTATTCGGGTTCGGTTTCATGCCATCCTTCGTTAACACATGACCTAAGAATTCTGGGTCCGTGCTTAAAAATGAACATTTGTCAAATTGAACTTTCAAGTTGTGTGTGGTTAATACGTTGAATATCGTTTTTAGTTCATTTGGGTGTTCCTCTAAACTCGTGGAGAATATGAAGATATCGTCTAGATATACCACACAGATCTTATTGATGTGTTCCCTCAATATTTCATTCATAAGCCTTTGAAATGTAGCTGGGGCATTCTTCAGGCCAAATGTCAACCGAGTATAATCATATAATCCATTTGGTGTAATAAATGCGGTTTTATGAATATCTTTAGGATGCATTTTAATCTGATGATAACCTTTGGCTATATCCAATGTTGTGAAATATTGGGCTCGCCCTAACTTATCTAATATACTCTCTATATTAGGAAGAAGGTATTTGTCATCTAGTGTGATTTCATTTAGTTTCCTCTTACTTCTTCTTCATGCTTTGTTTATTTCGTTTGGGGTAATCTAAATATATAACCGTGGTATTTATTTGTTGTTTTCCTCAATTTGTAGTATTGTCAACTGATCACCGTCTTTGTATACTAAATGTTGATATTTTTGCAATAGTTTATCAGTTTCCTCTTTTTCTTGATTGTTCAAATGAGTAGTGTCTTTTCTTTTACTTCCTTGGTTGTTTAAGCCGTAACGCTCTGTTGTTTCATTTTCTTCGGAGAATAACTTTAATTTAACTGTATTATTAAGTCTCATAAAACATTTACTTATGTTTATTTCAGTTACAGTTTTACTAATGAAGTCCATTCCAATAAGTAAATCGTATGTTTTGTTTTTTAGTGGCATTTTATGCCATTTAATTTTATATTTATTATCCATTCGAAATTGTTCGGGTGGATCGGTAACGATGATTTGGATACGTTCCGTCGTTACACTATGTATAGTTTTTAATGAAATGTCTTTCTCTTCTATTAATCTAAACTGCTTATCGATTTTAGAAGTATTTATCAGGAATAACGAGAGAGAGAGAGACTAATAGTTGATCCTGTATCGATCAAAGCTTTATATATTTTGTGATTTATGGTAAAGTTTGTGTAAATTTTACTTTCGAGGCTTAATTGAGAAAATCCGTCGGCTCTATGTTATGAATTTCTTCCGTTATTTCGTTATTGACTACTTTAAGCGGTTTAGTTGTTCTTACATTATTTATTTCCATAGGAACTGGATTTTGGATCCTATTTCTAAACTGTCTTGATGGGTTGAACGTATTTTGTTTGGGTCTATCTAAACTACCCTGAAAATTAGTTTTGAGTTGGTTCTGATTTGAGGGAGATCTTGAGTTTCTACTTTGAGGAATATTATAGGTAGTATGCCTATTAAATTTATACTGTGGTTGAGTATACCTATCATGACTATTTTTCGGAAATATTCTGTGGTTTTCCTCAGTGTCTGGTATTTATGTATGTGTATAATGTAGACTTAATTTTGTTCAAGTCATATTCCTGCCTAATGTCTCTCGATAATTGCCCCATAGTTATTTCTTTAATTTTAATAATTAACATTTGATCTAAGGATTGGACTAATTCGTTGGTTTTAATTTGGTTCATAAGCTGCATGCTCTTGTATGTGGTTAGTAATACCTTCTAATTTATCAGTTAATTCTAAAATGCTATTTACCTTAATTAGACTAATTTGCCGTACGATTCCATTGAAGTTGGTGGTTTATCTAAACTGCTGAATTAGTAGTTCTGCTCGTTAGGTACTGTGAACTGTGTTAATTCCTTCTTGTCTCCCGAAAAAGGTTGGATGTAACGTATTTCTTTCTCGATGTTATTTTTCAAATCTGTTTGTACAGTTTCTATCTGTTTTTTCTGAATCTCCGCCATGGTATACATGGCGGTTACCATAGATTTCATCAGTTCTTCCATATTGGTAACTTTTCGGTTGTTATCGAAAAACTTGTTTTTCTTTGCCTTTTGATAAATTTTTGTTAAATTTTTTTTTTCACTTTGTTTTCACTGAGTTAGGTTTATCACTTTGCTCTTTGGCTTGGTGATCAATACACTTTTGCAGTTTTTGTATATCACTTTAGCTACTAGCTATGATAGCAATTTCACTGTGTATAATACCGTCACTGCTCCCGAAATAAAAATTTTATTTATTATTAAATTTTTTTTTTTTTTTCTGTTGCACTTGTAACCGTTAACCGTTTACTTAGTTCGTTCACAATGAATCCCTAGTTCGACGGAATGGGATCCTACCATCTTTACTTATTTCTCTTCAGAGTGCCGCTGTCCTAAGCTTGGCTGCAGACTCTGTAGAATTATATAGGAACAACAACAACTCTTTTTACAGTTTACAGTATTACTTACGAGTATACTCTAGATTTGCTTACTTCACAGAAATAACGAGAGATGGAAATATTAATTAATTCTTAACTGCTAAATTGACATTATTGGAAATTCCAGTTCATTAGCATTAATAATTTACTCTTCATTTATTTTCAATATACATATATGTGCCGTCAGCAAGTTTTTCAACTCTGTACTGGGGGTCATATGTAACTCGCGCGGTCGGGCCTTATGGTGTCTTTAGAAGATTTTCACCCTCTCGGTGAAAAAAAAAAAAGATTCTTGAAAGTTGTACATGTATTTGAAGGACGGATGACTGATGCAGGTGAAACTAAATATACAGTAGAGCCCGGCTTTTCGGCGTTTCCCTCATTATGATGGTTTACAACAGAGAAACTGTTAAACCGATAAACTACATAAGGATAGTCGACATCGAGGGGCTCTCTTTGTCCGCAAACAATTTTTTTTTTGAATTTGAATTTTATTGAGACATAAATACATTTTTTTTTTTTTATAAGTTACAATATTTTCAAGATAGCCGACTTAAATTAATTATATCTGGCTTAAGCAAAATAATTCAATAAAGGTATTCATTACCTGCAACAAAAACTAATTATATAGTATAATATATTATTATATATATATATATATATTTTTTTTTCCTTGCTCCCGGCATAATTTCACAGCATGTCTCTTATTGTCAACCTAAAACTAATGACTAGAATTAAAATAAAACAAAAGAAATAACTTAGTATCGCAAAATAAAAGAATTTGTTTCATGAATACAAGTTAAGTCTATATTTGTATTAAGTGAGCGTCATACAATTTACTCAGAAATACTTAGTTCGTTATAATATTTACGTAAAATATATAGGAACAAGTCATGCGGAAATCATATGAGCTATCATGATCGCGCTATTTGATACATTCTGTCTCATGGACAAAATCCCGAACAAGCGCCCACTGTTGCCAAAGCACACTAGCGTTGACAACACCGAGAGAATGCCCCCGTTCATATCCACGCGACTCAATACAGACAAGTATAAACAAGTAACTGTTAGATAAACTATGCTCTCAAGTTAGGCAGTTAAGCTTTCTCATAAAAAGGTAAAGTGGGGGCTCTATTTAATGTAAATTGTAGCACAGAACGAGATCTATCGTGCAAAAGATTGAATGGGGAGAGGTAATAATGATTATGGAGACTTTCGTTTACATTTGCATCCCACAACGCCTTGATAAGCGGATTAGTATGCGATGCAGTAGCCTGTAGTCTTTTCTGTAAGCTTTCAGTAATGTAAGCTATAAGGGGAGTAACTTTGGTTATATCGTGTAAGGTTCGATTTGAGTACCATTTTTTATTCGGTCTTTCATATTTACAACAGCAAAATCTTAAAATCTTTCTTTCAAAAGATTCAAGTTCTTTCGCTGCAGTAGGTGATATAGTAAACCAAGAACCAAAACTGTATGTAATTATTGGTCTAATAAAGGTTTTATAGACAACATTTTTGGTTTTATGTGACAATTGTTTCGAGGAAAGTAGTTGTTTCAAAATGGATGTAGCTGTTCTTGCTTTGATTAAGTTTTTTCTAGCATGGACGTTAAACATAAATCTATTTTGGTCCGCAAACTATTTGTTAGGCCGATTGAGCACAGGTTCCATTTAACGTTGGGATGCTTTTGGGCTAGCATACATCCTCACCGTTGCTAGGGATAAAATAATGACAGCTTGGGACATTATCTCTCTGTCAAATTGATAGTCGAGAATGCAAAAGTGATTCCACGTCTCATTTATTTTTGTTAATTTTTTGAAACGGATGCAGCTCTTTTCAAATTGTTGCCTTCGACAGCGATGATGGTTTTCGGAAGAGTTCATACGTATTTGTTTTTTGAGGGTTTGCGCGCTTTATTAGCTCTTTCAGCTTTTTTCGTAAAATATATTTTCTAGATAAAAAAAAAACTTTAACATTTGTATGTGCGACACACGAATAATAGAGAAGAGACCTACAGTTTTGTGCCGTTTCCGAAGTGCAATTTTCAATTGAGAGAATCCTCCCATGACAACATTACTCCCGGATGTTTGTCAGACCGTGTGAAGGTGAGGACACTTTTTTGTGACACGAACCCTGAGTTTCTCGCTCAGTGATCACACACTTAAGCACTAATCCACGAATTGAACGAATCCACCTGTTTGAACTCTTCTCCAATGATTTCTTCAGTATTACAAGGGCAAAGAGAAGCAAGAGACAGTTCTTCATCTGCACTGCAATTACCAGGCTTCTTCACTGCATATTGTTTTTTATTAATGAACGTGAAAATCTCGAAAGGCACTGAGGGATGGAATACCCAAAGTAGTTTGGGACTTTAACCACACTAAATACACCCCCCATGGCCAGTCAAAGAAAGATCGACAAATGATTTTTATTTCATTTTGAAAAATCGCTTTGGAGAAGGTATTATGGTTTGAAATTAACTAGAACTATACATAGATATTTATTTTCTTTTTATAGTTAAACATTTACATTCATTTTTTATATTTAGCACAGCTTGCACAGAGATATGATTATTGATACCTTACTACTGAAAGATAAAATTGATTTTTAAATGCTTTTTGTATTAACAAGTATGTTGAGAGGAAAAACTATAGAAAAAGCCTATATATAAAGGAACAATATATGTTATATTATATAGATATTAAAAACTATATTATCACAGCAAAAGCCTTATGAGTAGATAGATAAATAAATACTTAAAGTAATAAATAGTTAAATCAATAAATAAATAAATAAATAAGTAACTAAATATATAGTTTAATAAATTAATAAATAAGTAAATAAATGAAAATGCATAAACAAGTAGTGAATACGAATTTAACAGGGAAATCTACAGGTAAATAAATATACAAGTACGAGACTTAATGCACAACTAAATAAATAACATAATAAATAAATTAATTAACAATAAATAAATAAATTAACATGTAAATTGGATAAATAATTAGGAAAAATTAGAACATTAATAAAGAAATGCAATCAAAAAATAAAAATTTATATTAGTTCTAGCTTGTTGACTAGATGATTTTCTACATTTAGACATTTAGGGACAACATTTTCATTAAGAATCTCAATTCTTCTTGCAATCTGGATAGCTCCGGCTCTTTCATGCAGAACAATTGTCGAAAAGTCCCACGGTAGACCCAACATCATTTTTAAAATCTTGTTTTCAGCAATCTGCAGTTTCTTAATGTGAGTTTTAGCACAGTTCCCCCAAACAGGAGAGCCATATGTCTTTAATGCTTGGAAAACAACTTTAAAGATGATCATTTTATTTTGTTTACTCAGTAGTGACTTGCGATCTATCAAGGGATATAGCAGTTGGATGTTGTGTGAATAGGGATGGGCATCTGATTGGCATCAACCTGGCGATGTCCAGTGTCGCAACTATCTCACACTCATCAACTGTGCTTATTTTACCTCCCCGTGGTCACCACCGGGTACTGGTCTATGTCCATCCGGACTTGACTTGCTGAACTTATAAGTGCGAGTGTTGATAAAGCAATAAATAAAGCAACACTATAATGCTCTGTCGGAGTTGACTGTCTGCTCGAGTCTCAGAAGTCTAACAAGAGCCCCTCAGAAAGAGGACGTACGGCGGATGAATTCACATGGTTGAATCAACCGTGGCGTCAACAGTCAACATGGCAGATACTTCAATGAGCTACTTCGACGTATTTGGAGCTGAGGTCATTGAGGATTTTCAACACTAGTCAGAGTGCTGAAATAGAAATGGTAGCGGAAGAGCCCTTAATGGGTCAACGGCAGCTCTCACATCCCCGCAGCGGGTTACTGACTCCGGAATATTCCGGCTCCCTTTTGTCCAAGGGGTCGCAGAAAGATTGTAGGTTGTGCGTGCGGCTAACAAACCTACCGCGGAACAAATTTTTTTTGTTACGAAGCGACCAATAGCCTCGGATAAGGATGAATTTACTGTTGACGACACGGCTAAACGAAATAAGGACAATGACGTTCGGATCTGCACGTGGAATGTTCGAACCCTGAATAGACCGCGTGCAGCCGAACAACTAGCGGAGGCCCTAGACTGCTACAAAGCAGATATCACCGCCATCCAGGAAGTGCGATGGGATGGGCCGGGCAAAAGGAAGATGAAAAACTGTGATATCTACTACGGTGATTGCTACAGGGAACAGAAGCAGCGTCTATTTGGATGCGGATTCGTTGTAAGCGGCAGACTTAGGCAAGAAGTCTTGAGCTTTCGACACGTAAGTGAAAGCCTTGCACCTATCTGCATCAAGGCTAAATTCGCCAACATCAGCCTTATATGCGCTCACGCCCCCACAGAAGATAAAGACGATGCTACCAAAGATTGTTTCTATGAGCTGCTCGATAAAGCATATGAGCAATGCCCCAAATATGACGTTAAAATCGTCTTAGGTGATTTCAACGCCAAAATAGGAAAGGAGGACCTCTTTGGTAGCATAATCGGAAGCACAGAGTACACGACACCACGTCTGGAAACGGACTTAGGCTGATTGATTTTGCTGCGGGACGTAATGTTACCATAGCTAGTTCACGGTTTCCTCACAAAGGAACATGGCGTCACCAGATCATCAAACCGTCAACCAAATTGATCATGTTGCGATCGACGCAAGGCACTCCGCCAGTATTCTAGATGTCCGAACTTACCGAGCGGCCAACATTGACTCGGACCACTAAATTGTTGTAGCCAAGGTACGGATGCGGATATCCCGGACGCCAAAACAACGAGAAAATACTGTGAGGAGATTTAACGTTGGACGGCTACAAACGCAACAAACCACCAGAACCTTTGCCGATCGCGTATCCTTAAACCTCTCGAGAAGTCCTATGCTGCCAGCATCAAATGTCGAAGACCAGTGGCATCGATGCCAAGAAGCCATCAAAAACGCCGCAACTGATGTGCTCGGTTTCACCAGACCACCCCCACGAAACCCCTGGTTTGACGAAGAGTGTCAGCAAGCACATGCAGCAAAACAAAGTGCCTACGAAGCGTCATTGCATAGAAGGACGAGAGCAGCTCGTCAGCTCTACGAGCAAAAAAGGAGGGAAGAACATCGGCTCCTCCGGAGGAAAAAAAGAGAGCATGAGAAGCGCGCGATCGAGGATATAGAGAGGTGCTACTCCAGGAATAATGTTCGGAAGTTTTACCAAAGGGTAAAAAGAACGTGTCGTGCGAAAAAGACCCGAACAGAGACCTGTAGAGACGAACAAGGAAACCTTGTAGTAGAGTCACAGTCGGTGCTGAGGACATGGAAAAACCACTTCTGCAGACTGCTAAACGGCGAAGAGGACACAAATTCCGCTGTCAGGCAGAATGAACCATTCAACCTGAATGATGAAAGCCAAGATTTCCGTCCACCTGACCAAAATGAAGTGAGGATAGCAATATCTAAGCTTAAATCCAACAAGGCTGCTGGACCGGACGGCTTAACTGCCGAGCTGTTTAAGGCGGCGGGAGATGACCTGGTGGAGAGCATACACCAACTCGTCTCCAAGATTTGGTCAGAAGAAAGTATGCCTGATGAATGGAACCTCAGCATCGTTTGCCCGATCCACAAGAAAGGAGACCCTCTAAACTGCGCCAACTATAGAGGCATCAGTCTCCTGAACATTGCGTATAAGATCATGTCTGCTGTACTGTGTGAGCGCCTGAAACCATTCGTCAACGATCTGATAGGTCCCTATCAGTGCGGTTTTAGACCCGGTAAGTCCACGACCGATCAAATATTCACACTACGGCAGATCCTGGAGAAAACCTAAGAAGTCCAGATCGATACTCATCATCCTTTTATCGATTTTAAGGCCGCATATGACAGCATTTATAGAGACGAGCTATACAGAGCCGTGTCTAATTTTGACATCCCTACCAAACTCAGATTGTGCAGAATGACGATGGAGAACGCTCGCTGCTCCATAAAAGTTGGAAACAATCACACCGAGACCTTTGATGTCAAAAAAGGATTTAGACAAGGTGACGCGCTGTCATGTGACTTCTTCAACATCATTGTCGAGAAAATTGTGCGAAACTCACAAGCCAACACCGAACATTGCGTATAAGATCATGTCTGCTGTACTGTGTGAGCGCCTGAAACCATTCGTCAACGATCTGATAGGTCCCTATCAGTGCGGTTTTAGACCCGGTAAGTCCACGACCGATCAAATATTCACACTACGGCAGATCCTGGAGAAAACCCAAGAAGTCC
Source organism: Pocota personata (assembly GCA_963082735.1). Lineage (NCBI taxonomy): Eukaryota > Metazoa > Arthropoda > Insecta > Diptera > Syrphidae > Pocota > Pocota personata. The sequence continues at coordinate 110,211,868 of OY720430.1, forward strand.
AGATCGATACTCATCATCTTTTTATCGATTTTAAGGCCGCATATGACAGCATTTATAGAGACGAGCTATACAGAGCCGTGTCTAATTTTGACATCCCTACCAAACTCAGATTGTGCAGAATGACGATGGAGAACGCTCGCTGCTCCATAAAAGTTGAAAACAATCACACCGAGACCTTTGATGTCAAAAAAGGATTTAGACAAGGTGACGCGCTGTCATGTGACTTCTTCAACATCATTGTCGAGAAAATTGTGCGAAACTCACAAGCCAACACCGAACATTGCGTATAAGATCATGTCTGCTGTACTGTGTGAGCGCCTGAAACCATTCGTCAACGATCTGATAGGTCCCTATCAGTGCGGTTTTAGACCCGGTAAGTCCACGACTGATCAAATATTCACACTACGGCAGATCCTGGAGAAAACCCAAGAAGTCCAGATCGATACTCATCATCTTTTTATCGATTTTAAGGCCGCATATGACAGCATTTATAGAGACGAGCTATACAGAGCCGTGTCTAATTTTGACATCCCTACCAAACTCAGATTGTGCAGAATGACGATGGAGAACGCTCGCTGCTCCATAAAAGTTGGAAACAATCACACCGAGACCTTTGATGTCATCATTGTCGAGAAAATTGTGCGAAACTCACAAGCCAACACCAGGGGCATAATTTTCCAAAAGTCTGTACAACTTCTTGCATACGCTGATGACATTGACATTATTGGCAGAACACAGCGAGCTGTCACTGGTGCGTTTGCAAGTATTAGTGCAGAAGCGGCAAAAATGGGTTTGGTGGTGAATGAGGGTAAAACAAAATATATGCTGTTAACAAGAAGGGACACACAACATCGACGAATCGGACAGAACGTCACGATAGACAGCTACAATTTTGAGGTAATTAGGGACTTTGTCTACCTCGGCTCCGCGGTAAACTCTGATAATGACACCCCAGCAGAAATCAAGCGAAGAATAACACTTGCCAACCACTGTTTCTTTGGCCTAAGACGGCAATTTATTAGTAAGGCCTTGTCAAGAAACAGTAAGGAGACTCTATATATGACCCTTATCATCCCTGTCCTGCTCTATGGCGCAGAAGTATGGACCCTAGCAAAAGCTGATGAAGATCTTCTTGGTCGTTTCGAACGCAAAATTCTTCGAGTGATTTTTGTTCCTGTTTGCGTTGATGTGAAATTATTTCTTTATTTTCTAGTCTATAGAACAATTCAGGTTCACACTATACTATTCTTCGCAATTCTTTTCTTACAATGTCTCTTTCCTCTCAAATCACTTATCTCCTTTCAATTACTTAATTCACAAATCCAAACTAATTACTTCTTCTTGTTAACTCTCAACTTTCAATTTATCACAAAATTACAACTTCGCCCATTATCACTTTTCTAATCTCTTCGCCACGGTTTTAAAACTACTGCCCCCTTTCGATCGCCATCTGTCCTTATATAGCAGAAGTTTCTGATAGCCAGAAACTTCTAGCAAATTCTTCGACCACTGGAACAAGAAAAATTCTGATGTAATAATTCCAAGATGTCAATCATTTCTTGCAGTTATAATTCTTCCTTATCCGTGATATTATCCGTCTCTTTCGTAGACATGAACTGTGGAGACTTAGCCGCAGACACGAACCTCGAAAGAAAAGACACTTTGGAATGGGCTGGAGGAGCTTAGTTATTATTCTACATTATTGTAGCATAATTTTAGGGGATGTTACAATATGTTTGATGTGAATGGCGAAGGTTAATTTCTGGTCTAAGTACACCCGAGGTACTTAACAGAACCAACCAACGATATATCACAATTGTCCAAATTAAGAGTGCCATTTGGAAAAAAAGCAACTTAGTCTTTTTCTCGTGAAAAAGATAGCTTGGCTCTTTTCGGCATTTATTTTGAACTTCCAATGCTTGTAATATTCGAAAATTGTATTTAGACCGATTTGTAAATTACTTTCTATAATCGAACCAAGCTCGTGTGATGAGTATATAGCACAATTATCAGCATAAAGTGCTATGTCACAGTTAGGTATGCTGGGTAGATCAGCTATAGAAATGTTAAATAATATTGGAGCAATTACTGATCCTTGAGGAACGCCAACTGGTACAATTTTTGGAAAAGAAAAACTTTCTTTTATTGAGACTATGAATCTCTGATTACATAGAAAACTTTGTATAATTTTAATTAAATATTTCGGACAGCTAAATTTAATCAGCTTGTAAATTAGTTCTTTGTGCCAAACTGAATCAAAAGCTTTTTCGATGTCAAGTAAAACTAAACCAATCGATTTTTTTTTTGATTTAGCTGTTGCTTAACTTCCTTACAAATCCTTAAAATTTGGTGAGAAGTGCTGTGGTGTTTTCTGAAACCAAATTGTTCCGGGGGCAGTATATTTCTTAACCCCATGAAGCATCAAGATCATTTTGATTACTTTCTCTAGAATTTTGCTACATCCATTTAAGAGGCTAATGGGTCTGTAGCTGGTTGGATGGGTCCTTTCTGCGTTTTAAGAGGAGAATAACCTTGGCATTTTTCCATTTCATGTGGAAATATTGGGTTTTCAAGCAAGCATTTATAATAAATGTAAGATAAATAAGAGTTTTGTATGACTTGATTATTGATACTATCCAAACCTGGTGATTTTCGATTTTTAAGATCCGAAACTATAAATTCAATATCATCAGCAGACACGAGTTCATTTGTTGGAAGTTGAGTATCAGTTTCATTAAAAGCAGAGAGTTCGTTTACGACAGATGTGTTTAGAGTGGATATTGTGTTATTTCGCGACACATTATGGTTTTGTAAGAATGTATCTGCTAGTAATTCAGCTTTATTTTCATTTGGTGTTATTAAGGACCCATTCACCTCAAAACTTGGCATATAAGTATTTTTCTATTTCAATATTTTAGCATCGTTCCAGAAAGGCCTAGAATTGTGATCGAGTAAGCTTAATTTTTTATTTCCATGAGGAATTTCTGAACTCTGAAATTTTATCTTTGATTAGGCGAGTTAAAATATTAATATAGCAGTTTCTAATTTTAATTAGCTTTAATATTTGGCGAGGAAGTACGTTTGCACTTTTAGGAGATGTTGTTAAAGGGACTGATGCACGAACACTTTGAGTTACTTTATTTACGAAAGTTTCAATATAATTGTCAATCTGTTGGTAGTTATTTACACTTTCTAAGTTTTTAGGACAATTACGAATGTTATTAGGAAGATGGTATCTAAACACATACCAATTTGCGTTTCTATAATCTAGGTATTGCACATTATTTAATATAGGACTGAACAAGATATCACAGCTGACAGGAAGATGGTTTGAACTTAATGCATTATTGACGATAGGGTTGGTTAATGAAGTAGGTGTATTAAAAAAAATCTAATGGAGACGTAGAAAATCTAATAGAAGCTGGTAAGACTAGAAGGATACATAATTGTAAAGTTATGCCTCATTGATAAATTGTTAGCACATTTCTCCAAGAATTTCCTCTTAAATAACTCCAATTGCTATGTCTGCATTTTAGATCACCTCCTATGATAAAATGATCACCATTAAGTAATTGTCTCAAGTCGTTTCTCAAGCATTGTGCTTTGTTTACATTAGATGACCCCCTTGAAAATAAACTGAAAAAACTTTCAAACTAGTATTACGATTATTTCTTAGTTTAATTTCGATTCCAATGTTTTCTATAACCGTAGTATATATTGTTGGTAAACGAATACTATTATCGAGACCTGTTTCGCATACAAGACAAACATCAACATCTAGATTGGATAGAGAATTGAAAAACTCAATGCTTTTGTTGCGAATGCCTCTTGCATTCTAATATAAGAGCTTAAGATTAGACTGCCTATTACTTAACATTAGGATATAAATACTTACTTGCAAGCTGTGCTACCACTTTAAATTGCTGTGTTTTTGTTTTGCATTTTTCAAGCTCAGAGATTATTTCTATCATAAGAGAGGATAGTTCCTCATGAGAGAATAAATCATTTTGCGCTGAAGAATAGGATCCATATGATGGGTGCTCTGGTACATGGTGCTGAATTGGTGATTGTTTTTGTTTTGGCCACTGCTGCTGCTGCTGCTGCTGCTGACGTGCTGAATTTGGAAGAGATGGAAAGTCTTCTACGCTGTTGAAGTTAAACGACTTGGGTGTCACTGCTAGTTGTGCTTTTAGTCGCGACGGGATGGGAAAAGATTTTTGAGTTGATTTTCCAATTATTTGTTATAATCTGCTCGACTTTTACATGTTTCGTCTGTCGATTTATGATTTCCTCCGCAGTTTGCACATTTGGCGATGGCGGTAGAAGTACAGGTGTTTGTGTTGTGATTACCTGAGCAATTTGCACATAACATTGCAATGCTTTTCACCATTGCAATGCTTTTCACCATTGCAATGCTTTTCACCATGCCCCCACATTTCGCAATTGTGGCACTGGGTGATATTATTTTTAACACGTCGTTGGAATTCCCATCTGACTTGTGTGCGGAAAATTGATTTTATGTTTTTGCGAAGATCGACTAAACGAATTGAACTATTTTCGAAGTAGACGATGTAAAAGAATTCAACATACTGTAATATGCGAGCTACGGCTCGAGTAGATAAAACGATATTCTGTGAAATTATTTCTTTATTTTTTAGCCTATAGAACAATTCAAGTTCACACTATACTATTCTTCGCAAACTCCTTCCTTACAAGGTCTCTTTCTTCTCAAATCACTTTATCTTCTTTCAATTACTTAATTCACAAATCCAAACTAATTACTTCTTCTTGTTAACTCTCAACTTTCAATTTATCACAAAATCACAACTTCGCCCATTATCACTTTTCCAATCTCCTCGTGCGGTTCAAAACCAACTGCCCTGTCTCGATCGCCATCTGTCCGTAAATAGCCGCATTTCTAATAGCCAGAAACTTCTAGCAAATTCTTCGACCACTGGAATAAGAAAATTCTGATGTAATAATTCCAGGATGACAGCTGCAGCCAATAATCTCTTGTTCTCTCTTATCCGTGATATTATCCGTCTCTTATCGTGGATACGAACTGTGGAGACTAATTGCAGACACGAACCTCGAATGAAAAGACACTTCGGAACAAAATTATGCCAGAATGAAAAAAAACACTTCGGAATTTGTTGCATTATGCTACATTATTTTACAATTCTTTTCATGTTGTTTCTTAATACTTTTCATTTCTTTGCACTTTAGTCCAAGTGTTAATAGTTCAGTTTTAAGAGAGTCGGTGGAGTATTCATTTAGACCGAAAAGAATAACTTTAAATGACCATTCACTTTTAAGGTCATGAGAGAAAAACTGACACTTATTTAATTTTAAAGCACTAAATAAAGAGTTGTATGAATTAATTGACTCATAAAAAACTTTACTGCCTAACGAAATCTTTCGAATCGAAAAGTCGGTAATCTTTAATTCTTTAAAGAGTTGATGAACGAATTCGCAGTTTTTGTGCAAAATTTTTGTAGGGGGAATTGATATTTTTTTTGACACTTGTTGATCGTGATCTGTGGACATTTCTTCTTCATTATCCGTGTCTGGATGCGATTGAATAGGCCTAAAATAATTGCCACGACGCCACATTTTACTCGTTGAGGATGTAGAATCCTCAAAAGTATTGGCGCGACGCTTTAGAATATTGGTTGTTGAAAGAAAACGGACTGTGGTAAATCGAAACTGACTAATGCTAGAATACGTTTAGCTCGACTGAGAGTGCAGACCCGAATGGTTCAAATTCAAGTTCTCATAATTTCCACATCAAAAGTTCGTAAGATTTGGTTCTTCTCAATCTACGAATATTAGGTTGATAATTTACGCCATTTTCTATATCAGGGTTAATATGTATCTGCAGATGCTGGTTGTGACGAATATCATTTCTTTTTATCATCTCTGCTACCAGGTCAATCTTCAAATCACGATGCAAATCATTGTTTCTAATAAACCATGCTGCATTAGCTATTCCACGAAGGTCTTTGTTTTCAAATGTTTGGATTAGTTGTGGATTAATTTTAAATTGTTTCTTTTTTTTGCACAACCTCATAATTGGATACCATACGTCCAGGCAGACTTTAATATTGTAGCATAATAATAACTACGCTCCTATGTCTATGCAGCAAATTCCGAAGTGATTTTCCATTCTGGCAGAATTTTGGTTCGAACTGTCCTTTCATTGATAGGTTCGTGTCTGGGACGAAGTCTCCACAGCTCATGTCAACGAAAGAGACGAATAATATCAGGGATAAAAGGGAATTATAACTGCAAGAATTATTTCTCTTGTTCCAGTGGTCGAAGAATTTGCTAGAAGTTTCTGGCTATCAGAAACTTCTGCTATATAAGGACAGATGGCGATCAAAAAAAAGACAGTTGGTTTAGAACCGTGGCGAAGAGATTGGAAAAGCGATAATGGGCGAAGTTGTAATTTGGTGATAAATTGAAAGTTGAGAGTGAACAAGAAAAAGTGGGTCGCAAATTGGGAAAACTAACTATAATTCAACTAAAGGCAGAACTCAGTAAGCGGAATCTCGACACAACTGGGGGAAAAGATGCCCTACTGATTCGTCTGGAAGAAGCAGTAACGCAGGAAGGTGAAAATCCGCATGACATAGAGTTTGACGTGGAAGAGGAACCAGCAAGTACAGTAGCCGACCCGGGTATAACAAGTCTGCTCCTGCAACTTAAGTTAGTCATGGACGAACAAAAGAAAGCAATAGAAGATCAAAGTCATAAGCTCGATGACCAAAAGAATTCTATAGAACTTAAGCTGGACGAACAAAAGAAAGCAATGGACGACCAAAAGAATTCTATAGAACTTAAGCTGGACGAACAAAAGAAAGCAATGGACGACCAGAAGAATTCTCTAGAACTTAAGCTGGATGAACAAAAGAAAGCAATGGACGAACAAAAGAATTCTCTAGATGCTCTGGAAAGTAAACTTGATGAGCAAAACAAGAACTTGGAATCCAAATTCGAAGTGATCGAAGAGAAAATCGAGTAGGTCGAGACGCAACTCGAAAAAGTCGAAACCAGATTCGATGAAAATTTTGAGAAACATGAAACTCAGTTCGGGAAGATAGAGACTCAGTTTGAAAAAGTGGATACGCAATTCGAGATAGTAGGAAAGCAAGTCGAAAATCTTGCTAAGGAGCTCAGCAACGTGAAGAGACAGAAAGCACGGGAATATTCCACTGACGGTCTGAGAAGAAAGGAGATGCAGCCTCCTATCTTCAATGGTCAAACATCATGGCCAATTTATAAAAGGCAATTCGAAGCGGCCGCAATGACCAATAGCTGGGACAATGAAGAGAAGTCCATTGCACTCACACTTGCACTGAGGGGTCCAGCTGCGGAGCTCTTGCAGACCATCCCGGAAGATAAACAGCAGAACTACGATTCTCTGGTTCAGGCTATCGAGATGCGGTTTGGGGATGAACACATGCAGCAGGTGTACAGGGTTCAGCTGCGTAGTCGAGTCCAGAAAAGGGGGGAAACGCTCCAACAGTTGCAAGCGGATATAGAGCGACTAGCCCATCTTTCATACCCTAAAGCCGGTGAGGAGCTTATCAACGAAATGGCGGTGGAAGCTTTTATTCAGGCCATAGAGGATAGACAACTGCAAATGGCTGTAAGGATGGCTGAAAAGCGAACACTCCCCGAGGCATTGGCATTCGCTTTGTCAATGAAGGCTGCGGACCAAGCATACCAGGGAATACACCGTGTCAGGGAAATGTCCGTCGTGGAATGCTCATGCCAGAGAACAGCCGTCATGGATGAAGACAGAGCTCGCGGAAGTCAAATCCGTTGCTGGAATTGCAACCAAACCGGACACCTACAACGGCAGTGCAGAAGTGCACCTAGACGAGGAAATTGTCCACATTGCGGAATTAGGAGAAGCAGAGAGGAAGCATCCTGTCGGTCAGACTTCCCAAAACCAGCAGTCGGGAGATGCGTAAGGACCAACTTCGCGGGGCAGAAGTTGGTTACTGGAATCGAGGCCCCCAGGACCACCATTCAAGTTTCGCAAACCAAACGGGGTAACAAGAGCCTGACAGTGGAGGCACTAATCAACAAGAAGAAGTGCGTAGCCACCATCGACACAGGTGCCACCGCCTCCATTGTAAGAAGAGATATCGTCAGAAGCTCCTGGCTGCGCAACACCAACAGCTACTGCCTGAAGACTGCAACAGGGGAAATGGCGAAGGTGTTTGGAGAAGTTCGTCTTACGATTACTCTGGCAGGACTGACGTTCTCCCATTCATTTCTGGTGGCAGATATATGCGACGAGTGCATCTTCGGAATAGACTTCATGAAAGCAAATGAAGTAATCTTGGACATCGGGATGCAAGTACTGAGGTATCGAAATGTGGAGATTCCAATGGTGTACGGAAACGAGAATGCCGTAACTCTCAGGACAGTCATCAGCAAAGACGAAGTTTTGCCGCCGTCTTCAGAGACAATCATTTGGACGAAGCTGGAAGGTGATCTTGGGAGCTACCGATTCTACATAGTAGAACCAGACCCGGAGAAGAATTCTCAAGACTACATCGTGGGAAAGACGTTAGTCGAACCAAAGAACACCATGGTTCCAGTGAGAGTTTTGAACGTAAGACCACACACTGTCAAACTAAGGCGAGGGGAGGTGACTGGAAAATGCACGCCGATTACCGCCGTCGCAACAATATCTGAACGTGGTCCTCCAAAACCTCTCCCATCACCTTGGACAGCGGAAACGAGAGAGACGATTCTCCAGTCCAGTGAGCTGAATCAGGAGCAGCGAACTATGGCAGAGAATCTTATCAATGAGTACGCTGATGTATTTGCCTCACAGGACGGAGAATACGGCCGAACACACCTGGTACAACATCGAATAGACACTGGTGATACTAGACCAATTCGTCAGCCTGCTAGGCGCCTTCCATTGGCAAAGCAGACAGAAGTTGCAGAGATGGTGTCGGCAATGGAGAAAGAAGGTGTGATTGAAAGTTCCAAAAGTCCGTGGGCATCACCGGTTGTACTGGTTAAGAAGAAAGATGGCAGCACGCGGTTCTGCGTAGACTATCGGCAGCTCAATTACGTCACCAAGAAAGACAGCTACCCTCTGCCACGGATTGACGACACGCTAGACACACTATCAGGAGCCCGATGGTTTTCCACTCTCGACTTGAAGAGTGGCTACTGGCAGGTACAGATCCATCCAGAAGACCGGGAGAAAACCGCCTTCACCGCAGGAAATGGGCTATGGCAATTCACGGTAATGCCATTCGGGCTGTGCAATGCTCCGGCGACTTTCGAGCGATTGATGGAATGTGTCCTGCAAGGGTTAACATGGAAAACCTGTTTGGTATACTTGGATGATGTCATCGTCGTAGGAAAAACGTTTGCGCAACACCGAGACAATCTAAGGGATGTGTTTCAAAGGCTTCGAAGTGCCCACCTGAAGCTCAATCCCAAGAAGTGCGCCCTGTTTAGAGCAGAAGTCAAGTACCTGGGACACATAATTTCAGCGAAAGGAGTGAGAACCGATCCGGAGAAGGTCGAAGCGGTGAAAAACTGGCCAGTCCCCAAAGACAAACACCAACTAAGGAGCTTCCTGGGCCTAGCCACCTACTACAGACGGTTCGTGAAGGATTTTGCCGGGATCGCAAAGAATCTGCACCAGTTGACGGAAAAGGGAAAACAATTCAAATGGTCAATTGAGTGCGAGAAGAGCTTCAAGGCACTTAAACAACGGCTATGCGATGCCCCGATACTGGCTTACCCCACTCCCGGGGAAACGTTCGTTGTGGATGCAGATGCTAGTAATGTCGGGGTAGGAGCCGTACTCTCCCAGGTGCATGACGGCCAAGAGAAGGTGGTTGCGTACTTCAGCAAGGTGCTCTCTAAGCCAGAAAGGAACTACTGCGTGACAAGGCGGGAACTTCTAGCTTTGATCTTGGCTACGAAGCATTTTCACAAATACCTCTACGGGAGGAAGTTCGTTCTTCGCACAGACCATGCAGCCTTAAAATGGCTATTACAGTTCAAGAGTCCTGAGGGTCAGGTCGCAAGATGGATCGAAAGGCTGCAAATCTACGACTACGAAATACAGCATCGTAAAGGAAAACTCCACTCTAATGCGGATGCACTGTCCCGGAGACCATGCAGAACGGATTGTAAACATTGTGCGCGTCAGGAAGAACGGGAGCTGGTTTCCATCCAAAGAATGAGAGCCGAACCTATCGCCGGCTGGAGCGTAGATGAGATCCGGAACGCTCAGAAGGAAGACCCGGATATCGAGCCGATTCTGGCCTGGAAGGAGAACATGGAGAAACCGGATCATCAGGACATCTCTCACAGAAGCCCGACCTTAAAGGCATATTTTGCGCAGTGGGACTCCCTCCATGTCCAAGAAGGTATTCTGAGAAGAAAATGGGAATCCTCCGACGGAAAGTCGTTTGTAATGCAGCTTGTCGTACCGCGGACGAGGGTCAAGGAGGTGTTACAGGAAATGCATGGCGGGGCGACCGGAGGCCACTTGGGAGTGAATAAGACGCTAGAAAAGGTACGAGAACGTTTTTATTGGTTAAAAGCGAAGGAAGATATCGAAGACTGGTGCAGAAAATGCGACGTGTGTGCAGCTAGCAAGGGTCCGAGAATCAAAACTCGAGGTAAGATGCACCAATACAACGTGGGAGCACCTTTCGAACGAATCGCCATTGACATCGCAGGGCCCTTTCCGGAAACCGACAATGGTAATCGGTATATACTCGTAGTGATGGACTACTTCAGTAAGTGGCCGGAAGCGTTTCCGATCCCTAACCAGGAAGCCAGAACCGTGGCGGAGCAGATCGTCTACAATTGGGTTAGCAGATTCGGTGTGCCCTTGGAATTGCATTCTGACCAAGGGCGGAACTTCGAGTCAAGAATCTTCCAAGAGATGTGTCAACTACTCGGAATCAAAAAGACCAGGACAACCCCGCTTCATCCACAGTCGGACGGTATGGTGGAGCGTTTCAATAGGACTTTGGACGAACATCTCTCGAAGGTCGTAGGTGACTACCAACGGGATTGGGACCGGCAGATTTCCTTGTTTTTGATGGCCTATAGAAGTGCCGTGCATAGCACTACTCGACATACGCCGTTCGAAATCTTATTTGGTGGAATAGCTCGTTTACCCAGTGAGGTGAAATTTGGATCTCCTACCAATGAGCCCAGAAATGAAGAAGAGTACGTGGCGGACCTTAGGGAAAGGCTTAGGGACATACACCAAAGGACCATACGCCAGATTAAGATGACGAGCGACCGCATGAAGACCAGGTATGATGCCAAGGCAACAACGTCAGGATTCCAGGAAGGAGATCTGGTGTGGCTGTATAATCCCCATCGCCAAAAGGGGAAATCACCTAAATTACAGCGGAACTGGGAAGGTCCCTACAGAATAGTAACCCGCATCAACGATGTTGTCTACCGCATCCAGCGAGGACCGAGGGCCAAAATGAAAGTGGTTCATGTGGACCGACTGAGTCGATACAATGGCCGAAATGAGGATGCACTTGTTCGGGACGAACACGTCTAAGAGGGGGGCAGTGTAGCATAATAATAACTACGCTCCTATGTCTATGCAGCAAATTCCGAAGTGATTTTCCATTCTGGCAGAATTTTGGTTCGAACTGTCCTTTCATTGATAGGTTCGTGTCTGGGACGAAGTCTCCACAGCTCATGTCAACGAAAGAGACGAATAATATCAGGGATAAAAGGGAATTATAACTGCAAGAATTATTTCTCTTGTTCCAGTGGTCGAAGCATTTGCTAGAAGTTTCTGGCTATCAGAAACTTCTGCTATATAAGGACAGATGGCGATCAAAAAAAAGACAGTTGGTTTAGAACCGTGGCGAAGAGATTGGAAAAGCGATAATGGGCGAAGTTGTAATTTGGTGATAAATTGAAAGTTGAGAGTGAACAAGAAAAAGTAATTAGTTTGGATTTGTGAATTAAGTAATTGAAAGGAGATAAAGTGATTTGAGAGGAAAGAGACCTTGTAGAAAAGAATTTGCGAAGAATAGTATAGTGTGAACTTGAATTGTTATATAGACTAGAAAATAAAGAAATAAATTTCACAGAATATCGTTTTATCTACTCGAGCCGTAGCTTGCATATTACAATATATTATATAATAAAATTTTATTCTCATTGGACATTTTCGAATTATATCCCAATAGCCAATATAGTTTATATAGTTCGAGCGAAGTCACTCATGGAGAAGACTACTCAAAGGAAGGGCACGCGTTTTAAAACAGGACAACATAGTTCTACCATCAAGTCGAGGCCTGACAGAGAAGCGTTTTCAAGCACTTGAGAAAAAGTTTCAACGAGATGCGTGGTACCATCAAGAACACTGCCGTATCATGGCCGACTATGAAGAAAAGGGATATGCAAGTTATATGCACTCGAGGTAGCCAAGAAGGGTCCTCGAACATGGTACTTGCCCTACTATGGAGTGAATAACCCAAATAAGCCTGGGAAGATACGGCAGGTTTTCGACGCCACGTTGATGGTACCTCACTGAACTCCACCTTGCTCCGTGGATCTGATCAGTGCCAAGATCTGCTACCTGTGCTGATGAAATTTAGAGAAAGGCCAGTGGGCGTGTGCGGAGATATAGTGAAGATGTTTCATGAAGTGAAAATACGTGAAGAGAACAAAGATGCCCAGTGATTTTTGTGAAGGGCCAAACAGAGCGACATGAAGGGCGAATATGTAATGACCGTGATGACGTTTGGAGCTGCATGTTTACGCAGCTCGGCCCAGTTTGTGAACAATAGGAACGCTCTAGAGTTTAAAGGGCAATTCCATGACGCAGTAGACGCCATTGTCAAAAACCACTATGTCGACGACTTTGTTCATTATTTCCCAGATGAAAGGGAAGCTATAAGGGTCTCAACGGAGATAGCATAGATATATAAGCAAGGTGGATTTGAGATCAAGAGATTCAATTCAAATTCGGGGCTATTAGATCCAAAATTAAACGAAGATCACCAAAATACGTCTTTAAAATCTAGCCTTGATAAACGGGGGGGATAGTTATCAATAAGAGATCGTACACTTGTTGCTTGAGTTGATCTGAATTTATTTGCTTACTGTGCTAACTTAATTTTAATTGATTATCCGATTCATCGCAGCTGCCCTACCAAGTCGTTCACTGCTGTTCGGCTGTTGTGCTGATTCGGTTGTTGTGCTGTTACTCAACCACTTGATGTAAGTCGTGATTCTATTCATCGCAGGTGCTCTACCAGGTCATTCACCGTTGTTCGGTCGTTGTGCTGATTCGGCTGTTGTGCTGTTACTCAACCACTTGATGTATGTAGGTCGTGACTGAGTAACATGTTTATGCGTAAACTGCTGATGTTAACGCTTGTTGGTTGGGATTCAGTATATTTTATTTTTTATTTTGTTGATGTATTCAACATTTTGCCACCTCCGGCGTTGTTTGCCAATTAATGTCAAACCTGTGATCCGGTATGTTCCTGTATTCTTTTAACTCAATGTTAATTCTAGTTCGGTGACTAAGTATCGCAGCCAATAAACGACTGCAAAAACTGAGCAAAATCCAATTGTCCAATACTGGTGTTTTTTGATTGTATTCCAGTTGTGTTCATGTATCCGGTTGAGCACTTCGGACGCCTCTCGATGGTTGAATATTGATGCCTCCATTAGATCCTTATTCATCGGGATGACGGTTTCTTTTGTAAAATAAACTGGAGCCTGAGTTGATACCAATGTGTTAATGGTAGCGATTGATTTGGTAAAGTGACGAATTTTGATTGTATGACGCAGTCTGGGGTCACATGAATGATACCCGTGTCGTTTAGAAACACTTTCTCTCGAGTTGAGCCACAAATTACGAACACCGAAGTTTCCTCTGGTGTAATCAACATCCACGTATTATGACTCCATAGTTCTTTACACATGGTGTGTGTTAGTTTCGGTATCCTGGTTGCGCATCGCATGAAGCACAGTTTTTCGTAAAGCTGCTGAACAATGCAATCCTCGCTTTACTCAATACTGTGAAATATTGATGTTGTTCCGTTTAGTGTTGGTGCCTTGTTTATATCTTCCAGTGGTAATTCTAAATACCTCTGTAGATTATAGTTGACTCCCAGCACCGTCCGCTGTATGTGTACCTCTCGAAATGTCTGCTCGTCCACCTTCTCGGGAACAGTGTTGGTTTTAATCAGGTCATATTCATCAGCATCACTTATGATAAAGTATCCTGTGACCAAAATCTCCGCTGAAGTTGAAGACATCTCTAGTTTGTCCATTGGATCTGGTAGTACCTTCATCTCTGGGCCAAGTTTCTCTGCAGACTTATTGGTGATTTCTTCCACGTTCTTGTGTGACAGGAATTCAAACCAGTGACTACGTTTAAGATAAGCATTTAGCAGCTCGTTATACTTTGTTTCAATCTCTCGCATGTAACTCGTCACATGTAGATTTATTTTATTTTCCTCAACCAATCTGTACCCAGATTCCAACTTGTTGATCTCTCCCAGACCAGCAGTCAGCTTCTTTGTAAAGTTGTTGATTTTTTTATTGATTCTTGCTTCTATCGCATTTACACTGGCAATTGTAGACAGTATAATCTTTGTGTTAGTTTTCGTACTTTTGATCAGTTTCTTCTGCTTACTGTCCAGGTCTTCGATGTCATGGTATACTTCATCATTGACTTCGAATAATGAGTTGAGAACAGTTCACAGTAGTCCTCGTTTTTGTCTACGCAAAGATGTCACTTGAAGTCTGTTGAAAATCGAGAATACATTGTTCTATTCTTGATTTCGCTTTGTTGCATAACTTAATTATTTGATCCCTCGTATTGTTCATGTTGCCTTGATCTCGTAAAATGTCTTCGATTGGGAATCGAACGCTCGTGCCTAGCACTCCCCGTTGAATTTTGGCAGTTCAAAGATCGAGATCTTCAATGTTGTCTGTTAATGGACAGATTGGTCTCGAATTCAGACATCCATCCATTTGCACCAGAATTGTGTTCATCTCCTCGTATATTAATTTTTGCTCACCTATGATGCGATTCAAATGGTATTTGACTGACTTGATCCCAGCTTCCCAGAGTCCACCAAAGTGTGGAGCTTCAGGGGGGGATGAAATGCCACTGAATTCCGTTATCGGTAAGTGGAGTTTGTAATGCATTAATCATGTTTTTCGCACCAACAAAATTTGTTCCATTGTCGCTAAACATACAGATGATGCACGGATCCTCTTCAACTGATCATTCGTCGCAGTACTGCCATGAATCCATCCGTTGTTAAATCGGAAGGCAGCTCAATATGCACTGCCTTTGTTGCCATGCCGACAAACAGCGCTATGTAAGCCTGGTTCGACTTCGAATTTGTGAACATCGTATGTTGACGAGTCTTGCGTAGTCCATTCCACAATGCGTAAATGGACGTGAAAACCTTGGTCGTGCTTTCGGAATGTGATTTAACGTAGGTTTTACTCCACTGTGAAGTGTATGGATGTGAGCTTTATTGATGATGATGACAAAATCATAGGATGTCTCTGGTCAATTGATAAAATGGCGTGTCTCAATCGACCTCCCACACGCAAAATTCCATTGGCGACTATGAATGGAATCAGTGATGATATCTTGCTGGTTGATTTCACTCTCTTGCTCTTCCTGCAATTCTTTTTAAATCGTAAACAGATTGCGCTCACACGTTGAAGTTTTAAAAGTGATGAAAATGCGCAAGTGATGTCGGTGCCTGGTGGATTGTTGGGTTGTATACTTATGCACGCGTAAGACTTCCGGATCTCAGGCATATCTTGCACTTCCATCACAACCTTGTCAGCTGGCCAATGTTGTTCGTCTTTCTTCAACCACACTGGACCGTGCCACCATGTAGAATTTTCAGCGAGGGTATATCCAAATGACCCTCTAGACGGAATGTCAGCAGGATTCTCTATACCAGGTACGAACCTCCATTGTCCTTTGAAATGGTGTTACACATAAGATACCCGGTTGGCTACAAATGTGTTCCATTTCACTGGGTGTTGTTTAAACCAGTTCAATACTATGGTAGAATCTGACCATATGATAATTTTGGTGGTGTAGAGGAAGTCTACATCAACTACATCAGAAGTTCATTAGCTTCGTAAGAAGTGCAGCTTCACATAACTCCAGTCTGGTCAGTGAAACTTGCTTTACAGGTCTTTGACGCGATGATGCATATTGTAGTAGAGCCATAATTAATAACCTTCTGATACACGACCTCTGCATATACTGATTCGGATGCATCTGCAAATCCAAGTAGCTCGATTTGAGAGCTTTCCATTTGTTCCGTCCATCGTGGAATTCTTACATTTTCAAGCGTCGACAATCTTTTCTTGAATTCGTCTCATTCCTTTTGAATTGTCATCGGCACATTTTCATCCCATCCGACACCCAAGAGCCAAAGACTTTGAATCAGAATCTTTGCTTTGATTGTTATAGGCGACAACCAGCCAAAGGGATCGAAGATTTTGTCTGCGTCACTCAATATTGCTCGTTTGGTACTCTTTGTGCTGAATGACGAAGAATTTACCTTAAATTGGAAGTCGTCTGTCCTCGGGCACCATTTTATTCCCAAAATTTTGAATGTTGTGTCACTAAACTCATGTTCTGGTTCCAATTCAACGACTTCCCTTGGTAAGGCTTTTATGAATTCTGAACTGTTTGATTCCCATTTTCGTAAGTTGAATCCACCCAACTGAAGTAGCTGCATCAATTCTCGTTGAAGGGCTTCACACTTATTTAGTGAATTTGCACCGCCAAGATAGTCGTCTACATAGAATCCTTCAAGCACTGTTTTGTTCACCCGTGGATACGTCTGTCTTTCATCCTCAGCTAGCTGGCATAAAGTTTTAATTGCCAAATATGGGGCTGATGCTCTACCGTATATTGAGAGCGTTTTCCTTGATTGGGCCACTGGAATTTTCTCTCCACAAGATGCGCTATAGGTTTTAGTCCTCCTGATCGACTAAAATCTGCCGATACATTTTTTCGATATCATCTGTAAACACGATTGTGAATGACCTTCATCGAAGTAGCAGGTAAAACAGATCTTTTTGAATCGTGTGACCTGTCATCATAATGCTATTTAGCGATTCCTCAGATGTCGTTTTCGCCGAAGCGTCGAATACCAGTCTCAGTTTGGTAGTAGTGTAATTCAATATCCTTTGGTTTTTTATACCACGGATCCGCCAGCTTCAAGCCTTGAATGTGTGACCACTGCTTGGGTGAAAATTATTGTACTGGTAGTCTTGAGGTAATAACAGGTATTACTACTCATTATGACGCGCTAATTTCTCTGTCACGAAGCATGATTGAGATCTTTGATCGATCAGAGCTCGTACGAGTTTCACTTGGCCTCCAACGCGTATGTTCATCATGGCTGTAGCTAATAGTACTGTTCTGTCACTTTGACATTCTGTGGCGATTCTCGATTGTATTTCTGCACTTGTTGTTTTGCTATCAAGACGGCTGCACTCTTACTTCGTGGAAAATGAAGTAGCGAATTATGCTGTTGTGTGCATATCCTGCAACCCTTCTTGGATGAACATTCCCTTGCTGCATGACCATCCCGGAAACAGTTGAAACACATCTTCGCCTTCTGGACTACCCCCATTCGGTTTTTTGGATTCATGCTTAGAAATCTTTTGCAATTATACAATTGATGAGACTCGCTATACACAGCGCATTTCGACTATGTGACTGTAGTCAAATGGTTTTTTTGTGGATGTTGTTTTTAACAGTTGCGGCTGGTGTTCTCGGTTGGGTTCGCGACTACTCTCTAATTCTCGGAATCTGCCCTCGATAAAGTTAAAAAATTCACTTAACTTTGGAATTTTTGTTAATGTTCCTTTGGATTGCTGATAGAATTTTCTTGATTCATGGTCGAGTTTTGGATATAACAACTGAATCACTAATGGATCCCATGAACTGACATCAACTTCCAAGTTTTTAATACCATACAAGATTTCTTTCGACGTTTCCATGATATTTTTTAAGTCGAATGTATTTTCACTTCGAACTGATTTCAAAGTAAGCAATTTCTGAATGCAGTTGTTGACCAATGCTGTTGGATTTTGGAACCGTTTTGTTAGCAATTCTATCGCTGTTGCATAATTGCTTGACGTAGGCGATAAGTGGCTGACAATCCTTGCTGCTTCTCCGTTCAGATTGCCTTTCAAATATTGAATCCATTCGACATCGCTTAAGGATCTATTCTGGTGTACTAATCTGTCAAATAGTTCCCAAAATGGTGTCCACTCTTCATATCTTCCACTGAATGTTGGTATGCTTATGGGTGGAAGTTTGATTTCCCGATGTGTTCCAGGTCGTGGAGCTACCACCTCCGTTTGGTGTTGCAGCTGTTCTGCCTCTTTGATTTGAATGTATACATCTTGATACATCTGCTCCAAATCAATAAACTCGTTGCTGGACACATACTCCTGGTCGTAAACAGCTCCTTCCAGTGATAACATAATTTCTTCATTCATTGTTTGTAACCTTGTCCAGCATTGCTATAATTGACTCAGCTTAAATCTGAGGTAAACTGTATTTTGACTCAAATCAAAGCTGTCAATTACGCGTACTCGTATGAATCTGCCCTTGACGATGTTCAACTTAATAAACTTTGCTGGGCATTTCATCTTCTCTGACGGCTCATCCGTTCTTTCTGATGATGTGCTCCTTGACGGCTGCGACTATATTGCTGCTGAAAGTGGCTGAACTGGCGCAGCTGGATTTGAACTGGTGGGAGCTAAACGTGATTCTGGAGCTAAACGTGATTCTGGATTTTTTTAACTCATCCAATTTCCTTTTTAACTCATCATGATGCGGGTCTGTGTTCCTAAGATCTTCCAAATACCCGTTAATTAATTGAAAGTCGTGTAATGAAATACTCCACAGAGTATCGTGACTCTCCATCCTTTTTAATGTTGGTCCATAATCGATGGACTTATTCCGAAATTCGCGGTTGGTTTAACGCTACATCGTCAATTTCACTCATGTTTGCACTTTGTAATTTTCACACTACAACTTTTTTTTTTTATAATCTGAGCGAAGGCGATATGAATACCTTTAAACTGTTTCAGGGCGCGGTCGTTAGAAAAAATAAGAAGAGGAACATAGAAGGAGCCTGTGCACGTTGGCTTTGCATGTTTGAAGGTTGTAGTAATGGGGAAATACAGAGCCTGGTAGATTATTGCACATTCGTGTCGTTAGGCTTATAAACGAATCCCTATACTTGACAGTACGACCGAAATTGGGCTTAAGGGTGAAATGATGTGCATTCGAAGCATGGCGCTTATTGCGGGTGAAATTTTGAAGAGGAGAAATGCAACTGGCTATTTCGCTGGAGCATTTTTTATAAAAAAAAAACGATAAAACAGAGAGAGACATGAAACATTTCTCCGGTGTTCAAGTGAATGTATGGAATTCACAATGTCTCTATGGAATATAAGTTTCAACGCGCGGTTCTGTACCCTACCAAGAATGTGCAGAACAGTCTTGGGTGCACCACACCAGATAGCATTATATTCCAGCTTAGGGAGGATGAATGCCTTATAAATTGAGGCTAGATCAGACGGGGTAAAATATTTCTTGCACCGTTTAAGGAATCCTTGACATTTTGCAGCATTTTTGGAGACCTCGAATATGTGATCGTTCCATCAAAGATGGTTATTAACACACAAACCGAGAATGGCAAGTCCTTCGGTTTCAATGATGCAAGTATAATCCATGGATAATGGTTGAGCATTAAATTCCACTCTTTTGGTTGAACCTAATTTATTTATGCTGTCCAGGTTAGAATTTAATGTGTTTAGCATTCGTTGCCTTTCCCCTTCTACAGCCGAAGAGCAAGGACGTGAGTTAGGGAACGAATATGAAAAACTGAGGGTACTGTCATCAGCGAAGGAATGAATTGGATTAGAAGTTGCAGACAAAAGATCGTTTATAAAAATAAGAAAGAGAGTCAGAGACAGAACAGAACCTTGTAGAACACCAGCATTTATTTGGTGAATTGCAGACTTGAAGCCGTCCAAAGCAACTTGTATTGTAAGGTAATTTCTAATCAACAACAAACAAAAGAGCCTGATGCCAAACTCTGTTAAATGCCTTTGAAATATCAAGCGCAACCATCTTAGTTTCGCCGAAGTGATGGAGGATTGGTTCCACTTCTCGGTGTTGCTACGAAAACCATACTGCCAGTCATTAAGGGGTTTTCGTTAATCTAGGTATTTCATAAACTGACGATTTGTCAGCGTTTCCATGACCTTGGAAAGAAGGGACGTAAGTGCAATGGGTCGGTGATTGGACAGGGAGGAAGATTCACCTTTTTTAGGGACGGGCTGGACAAATGCTGTTTTCCATCTACTCGGAAATAGCCCTGAAAAGTAGGATAGAGAGAAAAGCTTACGCAGAGGTTTTGCCAGCGTAGAAGAACACCTCTTCAAAAGAATTAGGGGGATACCATCTGGGCCAGTGGATTTGGGTATGATAAGACCTTTGAGTACTCCTGCAACTGTACGAGTGCGAAAGTGGACCTGTCCCATGGGAAATTTGACGCTCTCAAATACTGGTGGAGACAAAGCATTATCTGGCAGCGTGGAGTTCGCTGCAAAGTGAGCAGCAAGCAGATTAGCTTTGTCTAAGGGGCTGGCAGCTGGAATGTCATTATTAATGAGCATGCGGGTGGCGGACGAGGCAGAATTTTTAACATTTTTGACGAATGGCCAACAATTTTTACTACCTTTAGGATATTGTAGGATTTTTTGCCCCAATTTTTGGTCATGTAAGAATTTTACACGTCAAATATTGAACAAACTCTACAATTTCTTTTATGACTGCGATATTGGTCTCGCATCAACACTCACAACACTATATGAAACTTGTAATTTCCACTGTTCCGGCTCATCCGGGTCGAAGATCCATGTATAATCTATCCTTGAGAGTTTTGAATAATTCCTAATTAACAGCTACATTACCGCGGGTGGGGGGATAGCTATCAATAAGAGATCGTACACTTGTTGCTTGAGTAGATCTGAATTTATTTATTTTCTTAATGGGTATTTATAAATAAATTTTGCTTACTGTGCTAACTTAATTTTAATTGATTATTCGATTCATCGCAGCTGCCCTACCAGGTCGTTCACTGCTGTTTGGCTGTTGTGCTTGGTTGTTGTGCTGAATCAGTTGTTGTGCTCTTACTCAACCACTTGATGTAGGTCGTAATTTGATTCATCGCAGGTGCTCTACCAGGGCCCTGTAACTCAATGTGACAAGTATTTGTAGGACAAGTCAAATCTGATTACTCAAAAAAAATTCTGTAACACAAACCAGACTTGTCGTTAATACTGTGACAAGTGTCGCAATGAAATATAACAAGTGGGTAATTGTTTAATTTCCCTTGGTCTGTAACAGAACGCGACAAGTGTCAAGAACCACTAGTCAAACTACTACTGCTTTTGGACAGGCGTTTTGAATATTGTCGTAAAGTGATTAGTATACTTTATTGTCTATTTTTGCCTAGAAAATTGTTTTGTGTACCACTTTAAAATCAAAAATAACAGAAATATTAATAATATTGCTCTTTTTTTTGCGTTTTGCCAAAAAACCTCTTTTACATACTCCCAATTCTTGTTTTGGGGAATAGCATTTAGCCTTTTAGCCAAACAGAATACTTCCTTCCATTAACAACATTTATCTTCTTTTGTTTAGACTTCGCTAAATCCACCGAAAATAATATCTTTTTCTTCTCTAATTTTTGTTAGAATAGCAATCCTTTTGTCTTAAGAAATTTTTGCCATCTTAACTCATTGATCACTTGTCAAACAATGTGGACAAGTCGAGAGAAATTTATTTTTTTCTGACAAGTGCAACAGTTTGCGTTGTGTTACAGAATACATTTGTCCTTGTCAGACATAGTCCTTGTCAGACATAGTTTGATAAGTCAGTATAGTTTGATAAGTGAGTAAAGACTTGCCGACTTGTCACGTTGTGTTACAGGGCCCAGGTCATTCACTGTTGTTCGGTCGTTGTGCTGACTCGGCTTTTGTGCTGTTACTCAACAACTTGATGTATGTAGGTCATGATTGAGTAACAGGTTTATGCGCAAACTGCTGATGTTAACGCTTGTTGGTTGGAGTTCAGTGTATTTTGTTGATGTATTCAACAACGTCGATTTTTAACCTAGACAAGGGCGGGGCAACACATTATCAGAAGGTGCTGTGCATGCACTGGGATACGAAGCGAGATATCCTTCGATTCATGTTGGCCTTTGGGAAGGTTGATCCTGGTTTATTGGAAGGGAGCAGGCGACCAACTAAGCGTGAGGCGCTCAGCACAACTATGTCAGTTTTCTACCCCCTCGGCCTGGCTGTGGAACATGCGTATAGTAAAGGTGATGTTGCGGACAATTTGGTGAGATCAGGTGGAGTGGGACGAGTTTATCCCAGACGAAGCTTATGAACTATGGATGAAATAGCTGATGCAGCTTAAAGAGGTGGAGATAATATGTGTACCTCGGAGCTCATTGTGCCGCGTTTATAAGTAACCAGGTAGAGTTTCATATGTTTGCCGACGTAAGCGGGAGTTCATACGCCGCTGTAGATCATTGGAGAATCCCTGAGCAGGGAAGCGAATTACGTCTTGCGTTCGTAGGGGGGAAATCAAAGTGTGCACCACTCAAGTTGATATCAATCCCGCGTCTGGAGCTGCAATCTTCCGTACTAGTTACACGTCTTCGACAAGCAATACTACTGAGACACAACGTAAAGCCAAGCCGGATTGTGATATGGAGCTACACACGTCCTGTCCTATAGAGGATAAAAGCTGACAACCGACGTTACAAGCCATACGTAGCACACCGAGTTAATGAATTTAGCAGAGTGGAGATAGCTTCTAAGTGTACTCAATCCAGCGGACTTCGGCACTTACCTCAAGTACCAGAAGAGGGAGTAGTTTTGGGTAAGCGACCCAAGGTTCCTAATGGAAACCGAATCCGCATAGCCGGTCAGTCAGCCTTGTACCATAACCTATGAAGAGCTTCGCACCAAGTTTCTAGTCCTGTTGACTAACAAAGAAAGGAACAATTTTGAAAGATTCTCGTTTTCCTAGATTGAAGAGAGTGAAAGGATGGAGCCTGCGATTTAGAAGCAATTGCCTACGAGCCCCTTATGATAAAGAATTTTGAGGATTGAAGGTGGCTGAATTAGGGAAGGCAGAACTAGCCATTTGTCGTAGTGTTCAAATGATTGCCTTCCGAGAGATTGCCACGCGCTGTCGTCAAGTGATCAAGGAAACAGCAAATTGTCGAAGCTTATACCCTGCCTGGACGATAATAAAGTGATATGCATAAATGGGCGAATTAATAATGCCGTAGTGGTCCCCCCTCATACTCGCCGACCAATGGTGCATCCGAGTCGTCGTGCATGGTACTGCAGGCATATGTCAAAAATGCAAGAGCAGCAGGGCCAATCCGGCTACTCTATTAATGGTTCAGTTACTCGAGGATAGGTAAACACCATTGGTAAGACCCTTCACCTACGTGGGCTTAGACTACATGGGCCCATTGTTAGGAATGAATAGCCAGCGCAATGAAAAGCGGTGGATTGCGCTCTTCACCTGCCTGACTACGCGCGCTGTACATTTAGAGGTCGCAAGAGACCTCTTTCCTGACACATGTCTGATGTGCATTCGGTCGCCGAGGGACTCCGGTACGCATTCGCTCGGACAATGCCACTAACTTTATTGGAGCCGATAGAGAGCTGCAAAGACAAGCAAGGCAATTAGACCATGAGAAAATAGCTGACATCCTCACGAACAGCAGAATAGAGTGACTGTTTAATTGTACCCTGTCCGTCGGAGGCCTGGTGCTCGTGTGCGTCGTGTCCCATAGGAGGAGTGATGAGAGTATTCCCCGAGAAGGATTCCCAAGTCAGAAGTGCGGAAGTACAAACCAGGCCGGCGGCCCTTCTGCATGGTCAGACTGGATCTTGGTGAATCTAAGTATTATTATTATGAACGCAATATAAACGAATCTTTGAGTGCGCCCTCCTGCCGTATGTGCTGCCATCTAGCTGTCGTTGTTTGTTCCGACTTATACCGTACGCAATTTTTTTGAATCTCCATTTTGTTCAATTGGCCACTAAACCTTATGAACGTAATGTAAACGAACCTTTGAGTACGCCCTCCTGCTGCATGTGCTGCCGTTGTTTGTACCGACTTAAATCGGACGCGCTTTTTGTGATTCTCCATTTTGGCCACTAAACCTAGCAGCGGGAGACGCACAAAGGCGTAAGTAGAATATTCATATATATTTTAATCCCTTGAATTGTAATTCATATTAATTTCGAATAGGAAATAAAACCTCTGTAAATTACAAGAGAGTTTTAATTTGAATCTTTAACAAAATATTTACAAAAACCATCCTCAACCCTATAATCTATGTTCATAGATAGCACCCAGCGGCCTAGGTTAGGTTAGCTTAGGTAGCAGGGATATGCAATTGAGTGCTTATCACGGGGTCATACGGTCCATTGTGTTTCCCTTTTATGCTGTGTGGAACCTATATATAAAAAATTGGTCTTGCGGTGGGTTCTATTGCAAACCAGCGCTCTTTATGAAGCCTATCATGTCCCCAAGTGGAACTTGTATGAGATCTCTTAGTAAATCAAAAAGCCGGTTTCCCATATGACGGAGGCGCCAGTTTTGAAGATTTGGGCAATCACATAACAAGTGTTTGATGGTTTCTATCTCCTCTATATCTTGACAGCTCCTGCATTGGTCGGGTGTGTTGATGCCTAGTCTGGCAGCCATTTTCCCTATCGCAGCGCAGTGTCCCTGTTAGCACGCCTATCAAGATACGAATTTCTTTTTTTATTCATTGCCAATAGGCTTTTTGTTCCGTTTTCATCCACTTTCGGCCATGAGCTCCGAGATATGACAGTCGCTTCAGGGGGACCATGCGGAGTTAATCAGTTCTTTTGCTTTTAGGTCTATGTTCCTTTTTAGTTCACCTATTGGAGTTTCTACTGATATCTCGGTGTTTTAAAAAAACTAATGCTGATCCCTTTTTAGCTAGTTCATCTGCTGTCTCGCTTCCTTTTATATTGCTATGTCCAGGAACCCAGCAGAGAGTTACGTCATGGGTGTTGCATACCTGGAAACTGTTTTCGATCTGACTTTCACGCAGGCTAGTGCTTTGATTGCCGCTTCACTATCCATGAAAATGGTAATCTTTGAGGGATTTAGTTTTTTGCTATGTACAGTCTGTGCAACCTTATTAATGGCGAAGACCTCAGCCTGAAAGAAGCTACAATCATCTGGGAATTTGTACGAGTGGTTGATTTTAAGTGACTCATTTGATACCCGTCAGTGTAGACCTGAATGTCCTGTACATTTGTTAATGTGTTGGAGTTACACTCTTGTCTTTCGAGAATAAAAGTGGAGTAGTTCTTGTCTATGTTGGGTTATACTATACCTGTTGAGTATAGATCCGTTTCTGTAGGAGCTTTGCTTCCATGCGCCCGATTGTTTGAGACGAATCGCACTTCATTCTTTCTTCCGTGTTCTTTTTCCAGATGAACTTCGAATCAATGATGGTTCCGAGATATTTAGCTATTGTGGAGAGATTCAAATGAATTCCATTCAGTTTAGGGGGATCAAATTCATCTACTTTCCTTCTATTGGTAAACAGAACCAGTTCGGTTTTAGTCGGATTTATACTTAGACCGTTTTGCTCTGCCCAGGAGGATAATTCTTTTAGTGCAGATTCCATAAGGTTACTGATTGTAGGTAGGTATTTCCCATTGATTATGATTACTATGTCGTCTGCGTATGCAACTGTTTTTACTCCTTTAGTTTTGAGGATCTTCCGAGCCAGAGCAAAGGAGAAATTACTCCGCCTTGCGGGGTTCCGATGCTCTCTCCTAATTCGGAGTTGATTACTCTGCTCTTAAGCATTTTGTTAATCCAGCTGATTATCTCTGTTTTTACTACTGGTTCAACTAGTGCTTCATTCATCGATGTCGTATTTAGGTTGTTAAACGCCCTTTCGCTATCTAGAAATGCGGCTAGAGTATATTCTTTAAAGTGAAGGTTTTTCTCAATGTATAAGACCACATCATGTAGTGCAGTTTCTACCTACTTGCCTTTTATGTAGTTTACATAAATTGTATTGTGCTACATAATTTGTGCTTATTGAGAAGGCTTCTCAGGTGTAGATCAATTAATCTCTCCAGTGCTTTCAAGAGAAACGAGGTGAGGCTAATTGGTCTGAAATCTTTTGTGGAGTTTTGGGTTGGTCTCCCCGCTTTAGGGATAAAGACCAATTTTACCTCTCTCCAATAGTTCGGTACGTAACCTAGCTTTATACAGTTGCGGTAAATTACTTTAAGCCAGGGTGTAATTCTTGCTAGAGCATGTTGGAGCATGGCTGGAGTGATGTTGTTCGCCCTGCGGATTTGTAGCGTTTAAATGATTTAACCGCCCATGCTCTGTAATGATATTGTCATATTACAAACTCACATAGCTATTAACTTGTAATACTTTACTAATAAAGCAACATTCCCGCCACACTTGTTTGTCAAGCAAACAGTTAATTGAACTGAAAAGGTTGTTCAATAGAATAACGTCTCTATCTTCGTCTCTTCGGAGAGACAAAGATAAGAGCCATGTACTCGTAAACTATGAAGATGTTTTGTTATTTTTGTTGGTAGTTGCTGTTCAAGGTTAGGTGTTGTTTATGCGGATTTGTGTATTTTGAATAGCCGTTAGTTAAAATAATGTTGTAGGCATCATGCATTGTAGGAGGGTTTCTTACAATTATAATTCCTTTAACTGGTTCCGGCAAATTTGCCGCAAAGCAATTTAAAACTATTCTTTTATTGCATGTTATCTGGTCATTTGTCAGTTCTTCGATTAGTGAATAAGCGTTGTTTAGTCTTATTAATAAGTCACTTAGTTGAGTGTAAAACTATTCTATAGTACCGGTGCAGCGACATAATGCTATTTTGTCAAGAAACGAGTTAACTGGGGTCGATTCGCCATGAGCTCTTTTTAAAACACTTTTTAACTCTGTCCAGGTTTCTACTTGACCATGTTTCAACATCGTGTCCCTCGCCCCATGAGTCAGTTTGTCTTGTATGTAACCAATTGATATTCTTTTGAAATGTATGTCTAATGTTTCTATCAGTGGAATAAGTGCATCTATTCTGTTTATAAAATTAAATAATTTTTTTTCATTCCCATCAAATGGCTGAATATTTGCTATTTCAAAGACTTCCATTAAACTGAATTTAATGAATCTGTTATGCAATATGTTTATTAATAGACTTAACTTATTCTAAATGATATTTAAAGAATTTAAACACTACAATTAACAATATATATGTAGAAATTAGTTTCACGAACCCGCCTCACTTGCACTAGAAGATTTTAGATGATGAATGTATGTAGCTACATATATGTTTTGTTGGGATTTGTCGTTGTGTTATATTTAATGATATAATGAATGTGATGATTTATGTGTTTATGTGCACTGTTAGGTTAAATTCAAGTAAAGTGAAGTAAGTATGAGAAAATGTGCAATAAAGTGACTGTAGACTTTTTTTAGAATTTTTTTACTTGTTTTTTTTTATACTCTTATTATGTTAAATTTGAGCGTTTGATGATATGATGAATGTGCTAATCTAATTAATTTGATAATGTATGCACTTTTAATTTGATAGTGTATGCACTTTTGCGGCGTTCTTTTTATAACTGTACTTTTCACTTGCCACTTTTAAAACCACTTCTTGCAAAAATTTGTTTGTTATTTTACTTCAAACCCTCTTTTCTTTATTTTTGCGTTGCTTTTATCTCATCTTTAAACTACGTGTTTTTTTTCTGTTTATTTTACGATTTATTTTACACAGTTCACATAGGGTCTAAGTATATTTTTTTTTCTTTATTTTGTTTATAGAAAATTTGATTGCAAAATCTTCTTAGATTTTGATACATATATTTTTTGCTTTTACCGACTGTGCCAGTGATGTTACTCTTGTAACGTATGAAAGACAAAACACAGCTAGAAATAAATCTTAGAAAGCTCTTTATTGATTGACCATTCACTTAAGACTAACTTAACAAAACATCTTCATAGTTTACGAGTACATGGCTCTTATCTTTGTCTCTCCGAACAGACGAAGATAGAGACGTTATTCTATTGAACAACCTTCCCCTTCAATTACCTAATTGCTTGACAAACAAGTGTGGGGGGAATGTTGCTTAATTAGTATAAGTATTACAAGTTAATAGCTATGTGAGTTTGTAATATGACAATATCATTATCGTCATCATTTGTTACTGAGTTTGGAACGAACTGAGGGGTAGTAGTGTTTACAATGAGATCGCTGCACCCTGGAGAGTGTGTTTCCACTAACAGAAGGTGTCACTGCGCTTGAGATATCCTGCGACTGACGGATCTTTGGATAAAACTTTGCGTAGTCTGGCAGCCTCGTTAGTGTTTTCAATGGATTCACAATAGTTGTGCCAGGACTCTGTTTTTACTCTTCTAATATCGCGTGTGTAAAGATTAAGTTCAGACCTGTATGTAGCCAAGTCTACCTCTGATTTACTTGTTCTTACTTTATTATTCAATCTTCTGACTTTTGTTCTACGTTTTTTAAGTTCGTTTGTCCACCAAGTGGCCTTAGTGAGTTCACGATTACGAAAAATGGGACATGATTTATTAAAGGCTTTGATTATTTTTCCAGTTATGAACTGTACAGCAGAATCGATGGATGTGCCATTTGAAAGGGTTTCATCCCTGGGATGAGGTATCCATTGGCTGGTTCATTTAGCGTATTCTGCCAATTTGTCTTAGTGGGGTTTCTTAAATATCTTTGCTTGAGAGGGTAGATGTCTATTGTGAAGAAAATTCTAAAATGGTCTGACATAGAATTTTTAGAAGATATTCTCCAGTTTTCTATCACAACCTGCTCATTATTACTCTTCAAGGTGAGGTCCAGAATCTCTTCCCTAATTCTGTTATGAAACGTAGGATGATTACCCTTGTTACATAGTACAATATTAGTGTCGAGGATAAATTAAAAAATAGACTCACCCCTTTTATTGATGTCTTTACAGCCCCATTGTATATGGTACGCATTTGCGTCGCATCGCAACACCAGAGATTTGTTCCTTGATTGGGCATGCTCTACCAGTTCACGAACCGTTCTCGGTGGTGGATTTTCTTCTTCGTACGGCATGTACGCAGAAATGAGAAGAAAACTGTTCTCCTTGTTTTCTACGTACACTACTGTTATATCTTCATTGCTGAATCTAGGTAAAAGAAACATATTAATTGATTTTTTAGCTAAGATGCAGGCTCTAATTCTACCTTCATTCGTGGAGTGAAATAGATGGTAATGATTGGACTTTAACCCTTATACCTGATTGTTTAGGTGTACGGCTCTTGGAATAAAGCTACGTCCACGCTTTCTGCATTGATAAGGAGCAAAAGGTCGTCAGTGGCTGCAGTGGAGTGGTGCAGATTAATCTGCACTACCAACAGTTTCTAACTCATTCTTGCAGTTTTCATTCAGGTTCTTGATCTGGATATCTCCCAGACCGAATTTGACCACGACAGATCTACTTCTCAGCATTTCCACTGAGCTTTTGTCCACTGCCAATAAAAGCTTTTTGCCTTCCTTATCTTCGTTGTTCTCTTTTGGCCTTGAGTGGATCACTGTTGAGGAATAAACAAACATTTGGAACATCAATCGCCAAACACACCATAGAGCACTTTATTTAATTTGTCACTCAATTGTACAGTAGCATTTTACTTGTATCACTCATTTATTCTCATTCTCAATAATTGTTAACGTTAAATATTTTAATTGAAGGAACATACTGTTGCTGTAATCTTTCTCTAGTCTGTAAAGTTAGCAAATCTGGCAGTCTTCTTTGGATCGCCAACGAGATTGGTTGGCTTTGTTAATTATTATTGTTATTTCAACCACATTCAGTTTTTTTTATAACCAATAAAAAACACAATACACAATTTAATTCTTTCACACAAAACAAAAACACAATTGGGTGATATTAAAAAATACATATAAATTAATTACTCATTCATACATATTGTAATATGCAAGCTACGGCTCGAGTAGATAAAACAATATTCTGTGAAATTATTTCTTTATTTTCTAGTCTATAGAACAATTCAGGTTCACACTATTCTTCGCAATTATTTTCTTACAAGGTCTCTGTCCTCTCAAATCACTTTATCTCCTTTCGATTACTTAATTCACAAATCCAAACTAATTACTTCTTCTTGTTAAATCTCAACTTTCAATTTATCACAAAATTACAACTTCGCCCATTATCACTTTTCTAATCTCTTCGCCACAGTTTAGAAACTACTGCTGCTTTCTCAATCGCCATCTGTCCTTATATAGCAGAAGTTTCTGATAGCCAGAAACTTCTAGCAAATTCTTCGACCACTGGAACAAGAGAAATAATTCTTGCAGTTATAATTCCCTTTTATCCCTGATATTATTCGTCTCTTTCGTTGACATGAGCTGTGGAGACTTCGTCCCAGACACGAACCTCGAATGAAAGGACAGTTCGAACCAAAATTCTGCCAGAATGAAAAGTCACTTCGGAATTTGTTGCGTCATATTTTTAGGGGGCGTAGTTATTATTATGCTACACTGCCCCCCTCTTAGACGTGTTCGTCCCGAACAAGTGCTTCCTCATTTCGGCCATTGTATCGACTCAGTCCGTCCACATGAACCACTTTCATTTTGGCCCTCGGTCTTCGCTGGATGCGGTAGACAACATCGTTGATGCGGGTTACTATTCTGTAGGGACCTTCCCAGTTCCGCTGTAATTTAGGTGATTTCCCCTTTTGGCGATGGGGATTATACAGCCACACCAGATCTCCTTCCTGGAATCCTGACGTTGTTGCCTTGGCATCATACCTGGTCTTCATGCGGTCGCTCGTCATCTTAATCTGGCTTCTGGTCCTTTGGTGTATGTCCCTAAGCCTTTCCCTAAGGTCCGCCACGTACTCTTCTTCATTTCTGGGCTCATTGGTAGGAGATCCAAATTTCACCTCACTGGGTAAACGAGCTATTCCACCAAATAAGATTTCGAACGGCGTATGTCGAGTAGTGCTATGCACGGCACTTCTCTAGGCCATCAAAAACAAGGGAATCTGCCGGTCCCAATCCCGTTGGTAGTCACCTACGACCTTCGAGAGATGTTCGTCCAAAGTCCTATTGAAACGCTCCACCATACCGTCCGACTCTGGATGAAGCGGGGTTGTCCTTGTCTTTTTGATTCTTGACTCGAAGTTCCGCAATTGGTCAGAATGCAATTCCAAGGGCACACCGAATCTGCTAACCCAATTGTAGACGATCTGCTCCGCTACGGTTCTGGCTTCCTGGTTAGGGATCGGAAACGCTTCCGGCCACTTACTGAAGTAGTCCATCACTACGAGTATATACCGATTACCATTGTCGGTTTCCGGAAAGGGCCCTGCGATGTCAATGGCGATTCGTTCGAAAGGTGCTCCCACGTTGTATTGGTTTTGATTCTCGGACCCTTGCTAGCTGCACACACGTCGCATTTTCTGCACCAGTCTTCGATATCTTCCTTCGCTTTTAACCAATAAAAACGTTCTCGTACCTTTTCTAGCGTCTTATTCACTCCCAAGTGGCCTCCGGTCGCCCCGCCATGCATTTCCTGTAACACCTCCTTGACCCTCGTCCGCGGTACGACAAGCTGCATTACAAACGACGTTCCGTCGGAGGATTCCCATTTTCTTCTCAGAACACCTTCTTGGACATGGAGGGAGTCCCACTGCGCAAAATATGCCTTTAAGGTCGGGCTTCTGTGAGAGATGTCCTGATGATCCGGTTTCTCCATGTTCTCCTTCCAGGCCAGAATCGGCTCGATATCCGGGTCTTCCTTCTGAGCGTTCCGGATCTCATCTACGCTCCTGCCGGCGATAGGTTCGGCTCTCATTCTCTGGATGGAAACCAGCTCCCGTTCTTCCTGACGCGCACAATGTTTACAATCCGTTGTGCATGGTCTCCGGGACAGTGCATCCGCATTGTGGAGTGGAGTTTTCCTTTACGATGCTGTATTTCGTAGTCGTAGATTTGCAGCCTTTCGATCCATCTGGCGACCTGACCCTCAGGACTCTTGAACTGTAATAGCCATTTTAAGGCTGCATGGTCTGTGCGAAGAACGAACTTCCTCCCATAGAGGTATTTGTGAAAATGCTTCGTAGCCAAGATCAAAGCTAGAAGTTCCCGCCTTGTCATGCAGTAGTTCCTTTCTGGCTTAGAGAGCACCTTGCAGAAGTCGCAACCACCTTCTCTTGGCCATCATGCACCTGGGAGAGTATGGCTCCTACCCCGACATTACTAGCATCTGCATCCACAATGAACGTTTCCCCGGGAGTGGGGTAAGCTAGTATCGGGGCATCGCATAGCCGTTGTTTAAGTGCCTTGAAGCTCTTCTCGCACTCAACTGACCATTTGAATTGTTTCCCCTTTTCCGTCAACTGGTGCAGGCTCTTTGCGATCCCGGCAAAATCCTTCACGAACCGTCTGTAGTAGGTGGCTAGGCCCAGGAAGCTCCTTAGTTGGTGTTTGTCTTTTTGGACTGGCCAGTTTTTCACCGCTTCGACCTTCTCTGGATCGGTTCTCACTCCTTTCGCTGAAATTATGTGTCCCAGGTACTTGACTTCCGCTCTAAACAGGGCGCACTTCTTGGGGTTGAGCTTCAGGTGGGTACTTCGAAGCCTTTGAAACACATCCCTTAGATTGTCTCGGTGTTGCGCAAACGTTTTTCCTACGACGATGACATCATCCAAGTATACCAAACAGGTTTTCCATGTTAACCCTTGCAGGACACATTCCATCAATCGCTCGAAAGTCGCCGGAGCATTGCACAGCCCGAATGGCATTATCGTGAATTGCCATAGCCCATTTCCTGCGGTGAAGGCGGTTTTCTCCCGGTCTTCTGGATGGATCTGTACCTGCCAGTAGCCACTCTTCAAGTCGAGAGTGGAAAACCATCGGGCTCCTGATAGTGTGTCTAGCGTGTCGTCAATCCGTGGCAGAGGATAGCTGTCTTTCTTGGTGACGTAATTGAGCTGCCGATAGTCGACGCAGAACCGCGTGCTGCCATCTTTCTTCTTAACCAGTACAACCGGTGATGCCCACGGACTTTTGGAACTTTCAATCAGACCTTCTTTCTCCATTGCCGACACCATCTCTGCAACTTCTGTCTGCTTTGCCAATGGAAGGCGCCTAGCAGGCTGACGAATTGGTCTAGTATCACCAGTGTCTATTCGATGTTGTACCAGGTGTGTTTCGGCCGTATTCTCCGTCCTGTGAGGCAAATACATCAGCGTACTCTTTGATAAGATTCTCTGCCATAGTTCGCTGCTCCTGATTCAGCTCACTGGACTGGAGAATCGTCTCTCTCGTTTCCGCTGTCCAAGGTGATGGGAGAGGTTTTGGAGCATCACGTTCAGATATTGTTGCGACGGCGGTAATCGGCGTGCATTTTCCAGTCACCTCCCCTCGCCTTAGTTTGACAGTGTGTGGTCTTGCGTTCAAAACCCTCACTGGAACCATGGTGTTCTTTGGTTCGACTAACGTCTTTCCCACGATGTAGTCTTGAGAATTCTTCTCTGGGTCTGGTTCTACTATGTAGAATCGGTGGCTCCCAAGATCACCTTCCAGCTTCGTCCAAATGATTGTCTCTGAAGACGGCGGCAAAACTTCGTCTTTGCTGATGACTGTCCTGAGAGTTACGGCATTCTCGTTTCCGTACACCATCGGAATCTCCATATTTCGATACCTCAGTATTTGCATCCCGATGTCCAAGATTACTTCATTTGCTTTCATGAAGTCTATTCCGATGATGCACTCGTCGCATATATCTGCCACCAGAAACGCATGGGAGAACGTCAGTCCTGCCAGAGTAATCGTAAGACGAACTTCTCCAAATACCTTTGCCATTTCCCCTGTTGCAGTCTTGAGGCAGTAGCTGTTGGTGTTGTGCAGCCAGGAGCTTTTGACGATATCTCTTCTTACAATGGAGGCAGTGGCACCTGTGTCGATGGTGGCTACGCACTTCTTCTTGTTGATTAGTGCCTCCACTGTCAGGCTCTTGTTATCCCGTTTGGTTTGCGAAACTTGAATGGTGGTCCTGGGGGCCTCGATTCCAGTAACCAACTTCTGCCCCGCGAAGATGGTCCTTACGCATTTCCCGACTGCTGGTTTTGGGAAGTCTGACTGACAGGATGGATGTTATCACCGCCAGATGCTTCCTCTCTGCTTCTCCTACTTCCGCAATGTGGACAATTTCCTCGTCTAGGTGCACTTCTGCACTGCCGTTGTAGGTGTCCGGTTTGGTTGCAATTCCAGCAACGGATTTGACTTCCGCGAGCTCTGTCTTCATCCATGACGGCTGTTCTCTGGCATGAGCATTCCACGACGGACATTTCCCTGACACGGTGTATTCCCTGGTATGCTTGGTCCGCAGCCTTCATTGACAAAGCGAATGCCAATGCCTCGGGGAGTGTTCGCTTTTCAGCCATCCTTACAGCCATTTGCAGTTGTCTGTCCTCTATGGCCTGAATAAAAGCTTCCACCGCCATTTCGTTGATAAGTTCCTCACCGGCTTTAGGATATGAAAGATGGACTAGTCGCTCTATATCCGCTTGCAACTGTTGGAGCGTTTCCCCCCTTTTCTGGCTCGACTACGCAGCTGAACTCTGTACACCTGCTGCATGTGTTCATCCCCAAACCGCATCTCGATAGCCTGAACCAGAGAGTCGTAGTTCTGCTGTTTATCTTCCGGGATGGTCTGCAAGAGCTCCGCAGCTGGACCCCTCAGTGCAAGTGTGAGTGCAATGGACTTCTCTTCATCGTCCTAGCTATTGGTCATTGCGGCCGCTTCGAATTGCCTTTTATAAATTGGCCATGATGTTTGACCATCGAAAATAGGAGGCTGCATCTCCTTTCTTCTCAGACCGTCAGTGTAATATTCCCGTGCTTTCTGTCTCTTCACGTTGCTGAGCTCCTTAGCAAGATTTTCGACTTGCTTTCCTACTATCTCGAATTGCGTATCCACTTTTTCAAACTGAGTCTCTATCTTCCCGAACTGAGTTTCATGTTTCTCAAAATTTTCATCGAATCTAGTTTCGACTTTTTCGAGTTGCGTCTCGACCTTCTCGATTTTCTCTTCGATCACTTCGAATTTGGATTCCAAGTTCTTGTTTTGCTCATCAAGTTTACTTTCCAGAGCATCTAGAGAATTCTTTTGTTCGTCCATTGCTTTCTTTTGTTCATCCAACTTAAGTTCTAGAGAATTCTTTTGTTCGTCCAGCTTAAGTTCTAGAGAATTCCTTTGGTCGCCCATTGCTTTCTTTTGTTCGTCCATCGCTTTCTTTTGTTCGTCCATCGCTTTCTTTTGTTCGTCCAGCTTAAGTTCTAGAGAATTCCTTTGATCTTCTATTCCTTTCTTTTGTTCGTCCATGACTAACTTAAGTTGCAGGCGCAGACTTGTTATACCCGGGTCGGCTGCTGTACTTGCTGGTTCCTCCTCCACGTCAAACTCTACGTCGTGCGGATTTTCACCTTCCTGCGTTACTGCTTCTTCCAGACGAATCAGTAGGGCATCTTTTCCCACAGTTGTGTCGAGGTTCCGCTTACTGAGTTCTGCCTTTAGTTGAGTTATAGTTAGTTTTCCCAATTTGCGACCCATTTGCGCAACTAATTAACTCAACACAGAAATCGTTTTTTTTTTTTTTTTGCTTGTGCAATTTCACACCACGGAAATAGTTATTCATAGAATAAGTTTTATCCCGCTTCTGACACCAATGTAATATGCAAGCTACGGCTCGAGTAGATAAAACAATATTTTGTGAAATTATTTCTTTATTTTCTAGTCTATAGAACAATTCAGGTTCACACTATTCTTCGCAATTCTTTTCTTACAAGGTCTCTGTCCTCTCAAATCACTTTATCTCCTTTCGATTACTTAATTCACAAATCCAAGCTAATTACTTCTTCTTGTTAAATCTCAACTTTCAATTTATCACAAAATTACAACTTCGCCCATTATCACTTTTCTAATCTCTTCGCCACAGTTTAGAAACTACTGCTGCTTTCTCAATCGCCATCTGTCCTTATATAGCAGAAGTTTCTGATAGCCAGAAACTTCTAGCAAATTCTTCGACCACTGGAACAAGAGAAATAATTCTTGCAGTTATAATTCCCTTTTATCCCTGATATTATTCGTCTCTTTCGTTGACATGAGCTGTGGAGACTTCGTCCCAGACACGAACCTCGAATGAAAGGACAGTTCGAACCAAAATTCTGCCAGAATGAAAAGTCACTTCGGAATTTGTTGCGTCATATTTTTAGGGGGCTACAATATATATTGTAGCATAATAATAACTACGCCCCCTAAAAATATGACGCAACAAATTCCGAAGTGTCTTTTCATTCTGGCAGAATTTTGGTTCGAACTGTCCTTTCATTCGAGGTTCGTGTCTGGGACGAAGTCTCCACAGCTCATGTCAACGAAAGAGACGAATAATATCAGGGATAAAAGGGAATTATAACTGCAAGAATTATTTCTCTTGTTCCAGTGGTCGAAGAATTTGCTAGAAGTTTCTGGCTATCAGAAACTTCTGCTATATAAGGCCAGATGGCGATTGAGAAATATATATTGTAATATGCAGGCTACGGCTCGAGTAGATAAAACGATATTCTGTGAAATTTATTTCTTTATTTTCTACTCTATAGAACAATTCAAGTTCACACTATACTATTCTTCGCAAATTCTTTTCTTACAAGGTCTCTTTCCTCTCAAATCACTTTATCTCCTTTCAATTACTTAATTTACAAATCCAAACTAATTACTTTTTCTTGTTCACTCTCAACTTTCAATTTATCACAAAATTACAACTTCGCCTAGTATCACTTTTCTAATCTCTTCGCCACAGTTTAAAAATCACTGTCTTTCTTATTGATCGCCATCTGTCCTTATATAGCAGAAGTTTCAGATAGCCAGAAACTTCTAGCAAATTCTTCGACCACTGGAAATAATTCCAAGATGACAATCATTTCTTCCAGTTATAATTCTCTCTTTATCCGTGGCATTGTCAGCTATTGCGAACCTCGAATGAAAGTACAGTTTGGAATGGGCTGTAGGAGCGTAGTTATTATTCTATATTATTGTTGCATACTTTTAGACGATGTTACACTGCCCCCCTCTTAGACTTGTTCGTCCCGAACAAGTGCGTCCTCACTTCGGCCATTGTATCGACTCAGTCGGTCCACATGAACCACTTTCATTTTGGCCCTTGGTCCTCGCTGGATGCGGTAGACAACATCGTTGATGCGGGTTACTATTCTGTATGGACCCTCCCAGTTCCGCTGCAATTTAGGTGATTTCCCCTTTTGGCGATGGGGATTATACAGCCACACTAGATCTCCTTCCTGGAATCCTGACGTTGTTGCCTTGGCATCATACCTGGTCTTCATGCGGTCGCTCGTTATCTTAATCTGGCTTCTGGTCCTTTGGTGTATGTCCCTAAGCCTTTCCCTAAGGTCCGCCACGTACTCTTCTTCATTTCTGGGCTCATTGGTAGGAGATCCAAATTTCACCTCACTGGGTAAACGAGCTATTCCACCAAATAAGATTTCGAACGGCGTATGTCGAGTAGTGCTATGCACGGCACTTCTATAGGCCATCAAAAACAAGGGAATCTGCCGGTCCCAATCCCGTTGGTAGTCACCTACGACCTTCGAGAGATGTTCGTCCAAAGTCCTATTGAAACGCTCCACCATACCGTCCGACTGTGGATGAAGCGGGGTTGTCCTTGTCTTTTTGATTCCGAGTAGTTGACACATCTCTTGGAAGATTCTTGACTCGAAGTTCCTCCCTTGGTCAGAATGCAATTCCAAGGGCACACCGAATCTGCTAACCCAATTGTAGACGATCTGCTCCGCCACGGTTCTGGCTTCCTGGTTAGGGATCGGAAACGCTTCCGGCCACTTACTGAAGTAGTCCATCACTACGAGTATATACCGATTACCATTGTCGGTTTCCGGAAAGGGCCCTGCGATGTCAATGGCGATTCGTTCGAAAGGTGCTCCCACGTTGTATTGGTGCATCTTACCTCGAGTTTTGGTTCTCGGACCCTTACTAGCTGCACACACGTCGCATTCTCTGCACCAGTCTTCGATATCTTCCTTCGCTTTTAACCAATAAAAACGTTCTCGTACCTTTTCTAGCGTCTTATTCACTCCCAAGTGGCCTCCGGACGCCCCGCCATGCATTTCCTGTAACACCTCCTTGACCCTCGTCCGCGGTACTACAAGCTGCATTACAAACGACTTTCCGTCGGAGGATTCCCATTTTCTTCTCAGAACACCTTCGTGGACATGGAGGGAGTCCCACTGCGCAAAATATGCCTTTAAGGTCGGGCTTCTGTGAGAGATGTCCTGATGATCCGGTTTCTCCATGTTCTCCTTCCAGGCCAGAATCGGCTCGATATCCGGGTCTTCCTTCTGAGCGTTCCGGATCTCATCTACGCTCCAGCCGGCGATAGGTTCGGCTCTCATTCTTTGGATGGAAACCAGCTCCCGTTCTTCCTGACGCGCACAATGTTTACAATCCGTTCTGCATGGTCTCCGGGACAGTGCATCCGCATTAGAGTGGAGTTTTCCTTTACGATGCTGTATTTCGTAGTCGTAGATTTGCAGCCTTTCGATCCATCTTGCGACCTGACCCTCAGGACTCTTGAACTGTAATAGCCATTTTAAGGCTGCATGGTCTGTGCGAAGAACGAACTTCCTCCCGTAGAGGTATTTGTGAAAATGCTTCGTAGCCAAGATCAAAGCTAGAAGTTCTCTCCTTGTCACGCAGTAGTTCCTTTCTGGCTTAGAGAGCACCTTGCTGAAGTACGCAACCACCTTCTCTTGGCCGTCATGCACCTGGGAGAGTACGGCTCCTACCCCAACATTACTAGCATCTGCATCCACAATGAACGTTTCCCCGGGAGTGGGGTAAGCCAGTACCGGGGCATCGCATAGCCGTTGTTTAAGTGCCTTGAAGCTCTTCTCGCACTCAATTGTCCATTTGAATTGTTTTCCCTTTTCCGTCAACTGGTGCAGGTTCTTTGCGATCCCGGCAAAATCCTTCACGAACCGTCTGTAGTAGGTGGCTAGGCCCAGGAAGCTCCTTAGTTGGTGTTTATCCTTGGGGACTGGCCAGTTTTTCACCGCTTCGACCTTCTCTGGATCGGTTCTCACTCCTTTCGCTGAAATTATGTGCCCCAAGTACTTGACTTCCGCTCTAAACAGGGCGCACTTCTTGGGGTTGAGCTTCAGGTGGGCACTTCGAAGCCTTTGAAACACATCCCTTAGATTGTCTCGGTGTTGCGCAAACGATTTTCCTACGACGATGACATCATCCAAGTATACCAAACAGGTTTTCCATGTTAACCCTTGCAGGACACATTCCATCAATCGCTCGAAAGTCGCCGGAGCATTGCACAGCCCGAATGGCATTACCGTGAATTGCCATAGCCCATTTCCTGCGGTGAAGGCGGTTTTCTCCCGGTCTTCTGGATGGATCTGTACCTGCCAGTAGCCACTCTTCAAGTCGAGAGTGGAAAACCATCGGGCTCCTGATAGTGTGTCTAGCGTGTCGTCAATCCGTGGCAGAGGGTAGCTGTCTTTCTTGGTGACGTAATTGAGCTGCCGATAGTCCACGCAGAACCGCGTGCTGCCATCTTTCTTCTTAACCAGTACAACCGGTGATGCCCACGGACTTTTGGAACTTTCAATCAGACCTTCTTTCTCCATTGCCGACACCATCTCTGCAACTTCTGTCTGCTTTGCCAATGGAAGGCGCCTAGCAGGCTGACGAATTGGTCTGGTATCACCAGTGTCTATTCGATGTTGTACCAGGTGTGTTCGGCCGTATTCTCCGTCCTGTGAGGCAAATACATCAGCGTACTCATTGATAAGATTCTCTGCCATAGTTCGCTGCTCCTGATTCAGCTCACTGGACTGGAGAATCGTCTCTCTCGTTTCCGCTGTCCAAGGTGATGGGAGAGGTTTTGGAGGACCACGTTCAGATATTGTTGCGACGGCGGTAATCGGCGTGCATTTTCCAGTCACCTCCCCTCGCCTTAGTTTGACAGTGTGTGGTCTTGCGTTCAAAACTCTCACTGGAACCATGGTGTTCTTTGGTTCGACTAACGTCTTTCCCACGATGTAGTCTTGAGAATTCTTCTCCGGGTCTGGTTCTACTATGTAGAATCGGTGGCTCCCAAGATCACCTTCCAGCTTCGTCCAAATGATTGTCTCTGAAGACGGCGGCAAAACTTCGTCTTTGCTGATGACTGTCCTGAGAGTTACGGCATTCTCGTTTCCGTACACCATCGGAATCTCCACATTTCGATACCTCAGTACTTGCATCCCGATGTCCAAGATTACTTCATTTGCTTTCATGAAGTCTATTCCGATGATGCACTCGTCGCATATATCTGCCACCAGAAACGCATGGGCGAACGTCAGTCCTGCCAGAGTAATCGTAAGACGAACTTCTCCAAATACCTTCGCCATTTCCCCTGTGGCAGTCTTCAGGCAGTAGCTGTTGGTGTTGTGCAGCCAGGAGCCTTTGACGATATCTCTTCTTACAATGGAGGCGGTGGCACCTGTGTCGATGGTGGCTACGCACTTCTTCTTGTTGATTAGTGCCTCCACTGTCAGGCTCTTGTTACCCCGTTTGGTTTGCGAAACTTGAATGGTGGTCCTGGGGGCCTCGATTCCAGTAACCAACTTCTGCCCCGC
This sequence comes from Pocota personata, assembly GCA_963082735.1. Classification (NCBI taxonomy): domain Eukaryota; kingdom Metazoa; phylum Arthropoda; class Insecta; order Diptera; family Syrphidae; genus Pocota; species Pocota personata. The sequence goes on from OY720430.1 coordinate 110,252,812, forward strand.
GAAGTTGGTCCTTACGCATCCCCCGACTGCTGGTTTTGGGAAGTCTGACCGACAGGATGCTTCCTCTCTGCTTCTCCTACTTCCGCAATGTGGACAATTTCCTCGTCTAGGTGCACTTCTGCACTGCCGTTGTAGGTGTCCGGTTTGGTTGCAATTCCAGCAACGGATTTGACTTCCGCGAGCTCTGTCTTCATCCATGACGGCTGTTCTCTGGCATGAGCATTCCACGACGGACATTTCCCTGACACGGTGTATTCCCTGGTATGCTTGGTCCGCAGCCTTCATTGACAAAGCGAATGCCAATGCCTCGGGGAGTGTTCGCTTTTCAGCCATCCTTACAGCCATTTGCAGTTGTCTGTCCTCTATGGCCTGAATAAAAGCTTCCACCGCCATTTCGTTGATAAGCTCCTCACCGGCTTTAGGGTATGAAAGATGGGCTAGTCGCTCTATATCCGCTTGCAACTGTTGGAGCGTTTCCCCCCTTTTTTGGACTCGACTACGCAGCTGAACCCTGTACACCTGCTGCATGTGTTCATCCCCAAACCGCATTTCGATAGCCTGAACCAGAGAGTCGTAGTTCTGCTGTTTATCTTCCGGGATGGTCTGCAAGAGCTCCGCAGCTGGACCCCTCAGTGCAAGTGTGAGTGCAATGGACTTCTCTTCATCGTCCCAGCTATTGGTCATTGCGGCCGCTTCGAATTGCCTTTTATAAATTGGCCATGATGTTTGACCATCGAAGATAGGAGGCTGCATCTCCTTTCTTCTCAGACCGTCGGTGGAATATTCCCGTGCTTTCTGTCTCTTCACGTTGCTGAGTTCCTTAGTAAGATTTTCGACTTGTTTTTCTACTTTTTCGAACTGAGTCTCTATTTTCCCGAACTGAGTTTCATGCTTCTCAAAGTTTTCATCGAATCTAGTTTCGACTTTTTCGAGTTGCGTCTCTACCTTCTCGATTTTCCCTTCGATCACTTCGAATTTGGATTCCAAGTTCTTGTTTTGCTCATCAAGTTTACTTTCCAGAGCATCTAGAGAATTCTTTTGTTCGTCCATCTTAAGTTCTAGAGAATTCTTTTGTTCGTCCATTGCTTTCTTTTGTTCGTCCATTGCTTTCTTTTGTTCGTCCATTGCTTTCTTTTGTTCATCCATTGCTTTCTTTTGTTCATCCAACTTAAGTTCTAGAGAATTCCTTTGGTCATCGAGCTTATGACTTTGATCTTCTATTGCTTTCTTTTGTTCGTCCATGACTAACTTAAGTTGCAGGAGCAGACTTGTTATACCCGGGTCGGCTACTGTACTTGCTGGTTCCTCTTCCACGTCAAACTCTATGTCATGCGGATTTTCACCTTCCTGCGTTACTGCTTCTTCCAGACGAATCAGTAGGGCATCTTTTCCCACAGTTGTGTCGAGATTCCGCTTACTGAGTTCTGCCTTTAGTTGAATTATAGTTAGTTTTTCCAACTTGCGACCCATTTTGCGCAACTAATTAACTCAACGCAGAAATGGTTTTTTTTTTTTTTTTTTTTTTTTTTTTTTTTCTTGTGCAATTTCACACCACGGAAATAGTTATTCACAGAATAAGTTTTATCCCAGCTTCTGACACCAATGTAATATGCAGGCTACGGCTCGAGTAGATAAAACGATATTCTGTGAAATTTATTTCTTTATTTTCTACTCTATAGAACAATTCAAGTTCACACTATACTATTCTTCGCAAATTCTTTTCTTACAAGGTCTCTTTCCTCTCAAATCACTTTATCTCCTTTCAATTACTTAATTTACAAATCCAAACTAATTACTTTTTCTTGTTCACTCTCAACTTTCAATTTATCACAAAATTACAACTTCGCCTAGTATCACTTTTCTAATCTCTTCGCCACAGTTTAAAAATCACTGTCTTTCTTATTGATCGCCATCTGTCCTTATATAGCAGAAGTTTCAGATAGCCAGAAACTTCTAGCAAATTCTTCGACCACTGGAAATAATTCCAAGATGACAATCATTTCTTCCAGTTATAATTCTCTCTTTATCCGTGGCATTGTCAGCTATTGCGAACCTCGAATGAAAGTACAGTTTGGAATGGGCTGTAGGAGCGTAGTTATTATTCTATATTATTGTTGCATACTTTTAGACGATGTTACAATATTGTAGCATAATAATAACTACGCCCCCTAAAAATATGACGCAACAAATTCCGAAGTGACTTTTCATTCTGGCAGAAATTGTTGCGTCATATTTTTAGGGGGCGTAGTTATTATTATGCTACAATATATATTGTATTATGCTACAATATATATTGTAGCATAATAATAACTACGCCCCCTAAAAATATGACGCAACAAATTCCGAAGTGACTTCTCATTCTGGCAGAATTTTGGTTCGAACTGTCCTTTCGTTCGAGGTTCGTGTCTGGGACGAAGTCTCCACAGCTCATGTCAACGAAAGAGACGAATAATATCAGGGATAAAAGGGAATTATAACTGCAAGAATTATTTCTCTCGTTCCAGTGGTCGAAGAATTTGCTAGAAGTTTCTGGCTATCAGAAACTTCTGCTATATAAGGACAGATGGCGATCAAAAAAAGACACAGTTGGTTTAGAACCGTGGCGAAGAGATTGGAAAAGTGATAATGGGCGAAGTTGTAATTTGGTGATAAATTGAAAGTTGAGAGTGAACAAGAAAAAGTAATTAGTTTGTATTTGTGAATTAAGTAATTGAAAGGAGATAAAGTGATTTGAGAGGAAAGAGACCTTGTAAGAAAAGAATTTGCGAAGAATAGTATAGTGTGAACTTGAATTGTTCTATAGAGTAGAAAATAAAGAAATAATTTCACAGAATAATTGTTTTATCTACTCGAGCCGTAGCTCGCATATTACATTGGTGTCAGAAGTGGGATTCGAACCCACGCCTACAGATGTAGACTGCGACAGGGGAAATGGCGAAGGTATTTGGAGAAGTTCGTCTTACGATTACTCTGGCAGGACTGACGTTCTCCCATGCGTTTCTGGTGGCAGATATATGCGACGAGTGCATCATCGGAATAGACTTCATGAAAGCAAATGAAGTAATCTTGAACATCGGGATGCAAGTACTGAGGTATCGAAATGTGGAGATTCCGATGGTGTACGGAAACGAGAATGCCGCAACTCTCACGACAGTCATCAGCAAAGACGAAGTTTTGCCGCCTTCTTCAGAGACAATCATTTGGACTAAGCTGGAAGGTGATCTTGGGAGCCACCGATTCTACATAGTAGAACCAGACCCAGAGAAGAATTCTCAAGACTACATCGTGGGAAAGACGTTAGTCGAACCAAAGAACACCATGGTTCCAGTGAGAGTTTTGAACACAAGACCACACACTGTCAAACTAAGGCGAGGGGAGGTGACTGGAAAATGCACGCCGATTACCGCCGTCGCAACAATATCTGAACGTGATGCTCCAAAACCTCTCCCATCATCTTGGACAGCGGAAACGAGAGAGACGATTCTCCAGTCCAGTGAGCTGAATCAGGAGCAGCGAACTATGGCAGAGAATCTTATCAATGAGTACGCTGATGTATTTGCCTCACAGGACGGAGAATACGGCCGAACACACCTGGTACAACATCGAATAGACACTGGTGATACTAGACCAATTCGTCAGCCTGCTAGGCGCCTTCCATTGGCAAAGCAGACAGAAGTTGCAGAGATGGTGTCGGCAATGGAGAAAGAAGGTGTGATTGAAAGTTCCAAAAGTCTGTGGGCATCACTGGTTGTACTGGTTAAGAAGAAAGATGGCAGCACGCGGTTCTGCGTGGACTATCGGCAGCTCAATTACGTCACCAAGAACGACAGCTACCCTCTGCCACGGATTGACGACACGCTAGACACACTATCAGGAGCCCGATGGTTTTCCACTCTCGACTTGAAGAGTGGCTACTGGCAGGTACAGATCCATCCAGAAGACCGGGAGAAAACCGCCTTCACCGCAGGAAATGGGCTATGGCAATTCACGATAATGCCATTCGGGCTGTGCAATGCTCCGGCGACTTTCGAGCGATTGATGGAATGTGTCCTGCAAGGGTTAACATGGAAAACCTGTTTGGTATACTTGGATGATGTCATCGTCGTAGGAAAAACGTTTGCGCAACACCGAGACAATCTAAGGGATGTGTTTCAAAGGCTTCGAAGTACCCACCTGAAGCTCAACCCCAAGAAGTGCGCCCTGTTTAGAGCGGAAGTCAAGTACCTGGGACACATAATTTCAGCGAAAGGAGTGAGAACCGATCCGGAGAAGGTCGAAGCGGTGAAAAACTGGCCAGTCCCCAAAGACAAACACCAACTAAGGAGCTTCCTGGGCCTAGCCACCTACTACAGACGGTTCGTGAAGGATTTTGCCGGGATCGCAAAGAACCTGCACCAGTTGACGGAAAAGGGAAAACAATTCAAATGGTCAATTGAGTGCGAGAAGAGCTTCAAGGCACTTAAACAACGGCTATGCGATGCCCCGATACTGGCTTACCCCACTCCCGGGGAAACGTTCGTTGTGGATGCAGATGCTAGTAATGTCGGGGTAGGAGCCGTACTCTCCCAGGTGCATGACGGCCAAGAGAAGGTGGTTGCGTACTTCAGCAAGGTGCTCTCTAAGCCAGAAAGGAACTACTGCGTGACAAGGCGGGAACTTCTAGCTTTGATCTTGGTTACGAAGCATTTTCACAAATACCTCTACGGGAGGAAGTTCGTTCTTCGCACAGACCATGCAGCCTTAAAATGGCTATTACAGTTCAAGAGTCCTGAGGGTCAGGTCGCAAGATGGACCGAAAGGCTGCAAATCTACGACTACGAAATACAGCATCGTAAAGGAAAACTCCACTCTAATGCGGATGCACTGTCCCGGAGACCATGCAGAACGGATTGTAAACATTGTGCGCGTCAGGAAGAACGGGAGCTGGTTTCCATCCAAAGAATGAGAGCCGAACCTATCGCCGGCTGGAGCGTAGATGAGATCCGGAACGCTCAGAAGGAAGACCCGGATATCGAGCCGATTCTGGCCTGGAAGGAGAACATGGAGAAACCGGATCATCAGGACATCTCTCACAGAAGCCCGACCTTAAAGGCATATTTTGCGCAGTGGGACTCCCTCCATGTCCAAGAAGGTGTTCTGAGAAGAAAATGGGTATCCCCCGACGGAAAGTCGTTTGTAATGCAGCTTGTCGTACCGCGGACGAGGGTCAAGGAGGTGTTACAGGAAATGCATGGCGGGGCGACCGGAGGCCACTTGGGAGTGAATAAGACGCTAGAAAAGGTACGAGAACGTTTTTATTGGTTAAAAGCGAAGGAAGATATCGAAGACTGGTGCAGAAAATGCGACGTGTGTGCAGCTAGCAAGGGTCCGAGAATCAAAACTCGAGGTAAGATGCACCAATACAACGTGGGAGCACCTTTCGAACGAATCGCCATTGACATCGCAGGGCCCTTTCCGGAAACCGACAATGGTAATCGGTATATACTCGTAGTGATGGACTACTTCAGTAAGTGGCCGGAAGCGTTTCCGATCCCTAACCAGGAAGCCAGAACCGTAGCGGAGCAGATCGTCTACAATTGGGTTAGCAGATTCGGTGTGCCCTTGGAATTGCATTCTGATCAATTGCGGAACTTCGAGTCAAGAATCAAAAAGACAAGGACAACCCCGCTTCATCCAGAGTCGGACGGTATGGTGGAGCGTTTCAATAGGACTTTGGACGAACATCTCTCGAAGGTCGTAGGTGACTACCAACGGGATTGGGACCGGCAGATTCCCTTGTTTTTGATGGCCTAGAGAAGTGCCGTGCATAGCACTACTCGACATACGCCGTTCGAAATCTTATTTGGTGGAATAGCTCGTTTACCCAGTGAGGTGAAATTTGGATCTCCTACCAATGAGCCCAGAAATGAAGAAGAGTACGTGGCGGACCTTAGGGAAAGGCTTAGGGACATACACCAAAGGACCAGAAGCCAGATTAAGATGACGAGCGACCGCATGAAGACCAGGTATGATGCCAAGGCAACAACGTCAGGATTCCAGGAAGGAGATCTGGTGTGGCTGTATAATCCCCATCGCCAAAAGGGGAAATCACCTAAATTACAGCGGAACTGGGAAGGTCCCTACAGAATAGTAACCCGCATCAACGATGTTGTCTACCGCATCCAGCGAGGACCGAGGGCCAAAATGAAAGTGGTTCATGTGGACCGACTGAGTCGATACAATGGCCGAAATGAGGATGCACTTGTTCGGGACGAACACGTCTAAGAGGGGGGCAGTGTAGCATAATAATAACTACGCCCCCTAAAAATATGACGCAACAAATTCCGAAGTGACTTTTCATTCTGGCAGAATTTTGGTTCGAACTGTCCTTTCATTCGAGGTTCGTGTCTGGGACGAAGTCTCCACAGCTCATGTCAACGAAAGAGACGAATAATATCAGGGATAAAAGGGAATTATAACTGCAAGAATTATTTCTCTCGTTCCAGTGGTCGAAGAATTTGCTAGAAGTTTCTGGCTATCAGAAACTTCTGCTATATAAGGACAGATGGCGATCAAAAAAAGACACAGTTGGTTTAGAACCGTGGCGAAGAGATTGGAAAAGTGATAATGGGCGAAGTTGTAATTTGGTGATAAATTGAAAGTTGAGAGTGAACAAGAAAAAGTAATTAGTTTGGATTTGTGAATTAAGTAATTGAAAGGAGATAAAGTGATTTGAGAGGAAAGAGACCTTGTAAGAAAAGAATTTGCGAAGAATAGTATAGTGTGAACTTGAATTGTTCTATAGAGTAGAAAATAAAGAAATAATTTCACAGAATAATTGTTTTATCTACTCGAGCCGTAGCTCGCATATTACAATATTAAAAATAATCTAACACATTCATTACACTCATAAACTATAATGTTCCAGTCTATATGGGGAGGTCTCTATGTTGTACCGCCAGAAGCTTAAGGATGGATTCGTTTTCATGCTGAGCAGGAGGTGGAATCCATAGTTTGATCTTATGGCGTAGAGGCAGCGCGCGTGTTCATAAAATTTTTAGTTTTGGGCCCTCCCACAGTTCACCAATATTGGCGATTGTGCGAGTGAGAAAACCAAGTGATTTATCACATCCGCATCTAACGTTCTTGACACCTTTAAGCCATCCGGCGCCATCGTACTTGAAGTCCAGAGGATCACTGTTTCCGATGCTTGGCATCATAACTTTAAGGATCTCGTTTTCCACCAGTAACCAATTGTCTAGAGTAATCTTGCCATCGGGGTCCTTTAGGTCTACGATGGCTACCTTTAATTCTGTTGGGGTGTTTTCGAGTAAGATCGCTGGCTTATTTTTCTTTGCCGCATTCGCAATTACTTCTTCCTCAGATCTTTGACGCTTGGAAGATGATCCCGAGGTGCTTGGAGCCGAGACCGTAGAGTTTTTGTCGACCTGTTCTTTGACGACCTTTTTAGGGATCATCTTAGGTTTGGTCGACAGTGCTTTTTTGCTCGTACCAGCTTTCGTGATCGTCTTTCTATCAATGAGATCGCTCGCCCGTTCTTGGTTGATCTTTTTAGGGATCGGTCCAGATTTGGCAAGCTGATCTCGATTGAATGGTGTGTTTCTCTTGCTCGTTGTTTGCTTCTTTCGTGGGGCTACAGCGGGTTGATTTGAATCTTTTCCTTTCTCTGTAGTTACAGGAGCGCTACGTGCTGCTCCACGTTCATAGGATTGGATCGATTTTATATGCTTCCTGATCAATGCTTTGTCTCTTTCAGTGAGGGAGCCTGATCATTCTCTTTCATTTTACTCAGAAACCTTTGAGAGGACGTGATGTAGCCGCGGATCCTATCTGATGGTTTCAGTGTCTTATCGGTTTCTGATTCGTTGAGCAATTCGTTCTCCGTCTCAGGGCCTACGTCGATGGTATCGGGAGGAGGAACCACCATCGAAATTAGGTACCTCTATTCTGTGGTAAAGACGCTTATAATGGGTATTGAACTATTGAATAGTAAAGGAATACCTCATCAATTCGCCCTTACCTTAGCTAATCACCATCTTGACATCGCACGAGACAGCTGTAGTGATTATTACCGGCTGGCACCCACTGGGAGGGTTTGCAAGAGGACTTTTGCCAGTCTAGCTCGATAACTTTTAGTTTATGAAGAAAAGTTAATCTGCTAAACTCATTTGTTTCCTTCAGTGTCAAGCAATACTCTGAATCTATGATACTAAATTAGTGGAAGCATTGAGAGAGAAGAGAAACTGCCATCGCCGTTAACAATGGGTTGACATTTCAATCAGTCAACGAAGGCATGCGACGGATTTCATGGGATTGTTCTTTCCGGCAATACGTGAATGTCAACGTCAACCAACGGAACGACGTCGACGGATTCTATGGGTCTTATGTGTTTGCGTGAGTATAAGCAAAGTATGCAGTGTGTCGTTGAAATTTGAAATTTGAAAAGGGAAGCCGGTAGGAACCGTGTTATATGGACCCCACGCCACTAGTAGATGGATATATAGATTATTGTTTACTAGAAGTAGGAACTATAAAATGAAGATAAATTCGATAATATCAAAATATGCAGATTAAAGAAATATATAACTATTTTTACTTCATCGGATTTCGAAAAAAACCCACAAAACTGCAAAAAATATTTTCTTAGGATTTACATTTACATTTTATATTACAAACATTATTTCTTTTTTAAATTAATCATTCTTTAAATTAAGAAATTTAAATAACTTTTGATTAAAATATGACAAAAACCATATCAAAAGACGTTATAAATTAACGTTAAGAAGTGGGATAAAATATAAAAGAATGCATAGATAAGTTTTGGATCAATGAAAAAGTTTTAATAATGTAGTATTACGAATTATTCAATAATTTAACAAAACAAATAATAAACAAAATTAATAAATTATAACTAAATAACTATAATATTAGGTGCGCAACAAAGTTTTCGCTGTTTGTCAATATTTTCACATATCCAAACGCACTGCGCGAAAAACGGCCACAATACGAGCAGAGGCACGAAAAAGTGATTCTACAGCATAACAACGTTCAACAACAGAAAGATGGGAAAAAGTTGTAGATAGCGATGGGCAATACTTTGAATGGTTCATTTCTAACCATTTTTTCACAATAAAGTTGCACTTTCATCAAAAAAAGACAGCGAGAACTTAGTTGCGTACCTAATACATAAATAAATAAGTTAATAAATAAATATAAATAAGTTAACATTAAATAAATATGTACGTAAATAACTATGAATTTAAATATATAATGAATTAATTATTGTTTAAAAATACAAAAATATAAATACATAAACGGTTTAATAAATAAGTAACTATGTATGTATATAAATTCAACGCAAATAACACTGACTAAATACATAAATAAAAAAACAAATAACTAAAAAATAAATAAATAAATAAATATTTTGGCGCTAGCAGCCCAATGCATGCTCTGGTCTAGCTTCTCGCAGTCACTCGTGCTGTGCGGTTTGGACCTACAGTTTTATGACGTTTCCAAAGGGCATTTTTTTCGATTATGGATAAGCTTTTTAATGACAATTTTACTCTCGGATGTTTGTCAGACGTTCGCGAGAGGTGGGACCGTGAGAAAACTTTTTTTCTTTTCTTTTGTTTTTTTTGGATTTGAACTTTGAAACTCTTGCTCAGTGATCGCGCACTTAACCACTGAACCACTGCTCTCACAAACGAATAAGTATGAATATAAATAATTAATAAATTAACTAATAAATAAATAAATACAAGAATCATGTATGAAATTTAACATAAAATACATAAATAAATAAGTATCATATATCAGCAACAAACCAGTAATTTAATAGCTGACTTCAAGTACATATCAGGATAGGCAGGTAAATTTTAATGTGACATATTTAAGTAAACACACAGTTATTAAGCTGTTATTAGCAATAACTTCTATATAGATACTAGCTTAAAACCCGCCGCTTCGCCAGTCAATAACTGTTGTTG